>PITA01009285.1:6329-78667 GCA_004023965.1 Spilogale gracilis | reverse complement strand
GGAGGGGGGAGGTTCTGACTGCATCACCACGAATCCACTTCTTCTGTTTGGCCAGAATTTGGTCAGGTAGTCCTGTCCCTGGCCTTCCCACAAGAAAAACAAAGCAAAACAAAACCCTGAAACAAAGTAAAACTAAAAACCTTTCTAGTTTTTAGTGGTTGAGGTCCTTCATGTGGTACATCTAAGAAGTCTCCAGTATGTGCACAATCCAGATGTTAATATAGACACATGTCCCTGCATTTCCAGGCTAATGGGAGAAATCTGATCAAGGACCACCGCCCCCCCACTCCCCCCTCCACACACACAGACACACACACACACACACACACACGCACACACGCACGCACACACGCACAGCGTGTCATTGCCACATACAGGACTTTTATTGCATTAAGGGGATATCTGAAGTGTTCATATGTCAAAACTGAGATAAGAAACTTCTGGTTCAGGGATTTCTGGTTGAATACTGATAAAGATGCCAAGTTAAATAGCCCATTGGAATGACAGAGAGTTCCCCTGGGGTTCAGCCAGAGAGGGCAGCCAGCGACTTGGGTCCTCGGGGCCTTGTGTGGGTCTCACCAGCCTGTTTGTTTGTTTTACTCAAGTCCAGATCGATCAACAAGGCCACTGAATTAGTGACTGGCAACTCAAGTCTGCTGGGAATCCAAGCGATGCCCACACCCTTCTCCCTTGGGAGTGGATGTTGGCAGGGCGGGGTGGGCGGGGTGCGTGGGGCACAAGTGGCTTGTGACTGGGGAGCGGCTCGTCCCTGGCGTCGCTGCAGGAAATGGCCCGGAGTGCCCTCCACTGTGCTCACACTCCCTGGGGCCTGCAGCCTACACACTCCAGCTCCGAAAAAAAACACTTGTTCCCGTCGGCAGAACCAGAGCCCTTTTATCTGAAACATTTATTTTTAAAAGAATGGCTTTTTTTTTTTTTCCCCTTTCCGACGGAGGTTGCAAACTGGCAGGCTTTGGAAAGGATGCAGCCTGTAAGACTTTTTGTTTGGCCTGCCCACTACGTTTGTTTCTTCTTTTTTTTATTATGAACAAGTTGTCCATGTTGTAGAAAGAGACACCTCAAATAAAATTTTAGATTTTCTTGGCTTCTCTTAAAAATGGGAAGGTTGCTGTTCTCTGGGTCAGCCTCCCTCATGGCAGCAGCTGACTGCAGCTGCGTACCAGGGGCTGCGGCAACTGGCTCTGCGGGCCCAGTTGGCCACAGTCCCTACCACTCCCTATTGCTTGGTAGACCCTGAAGCCACGTGTCGATGCCACCTGGAGCATACTTGCAGTGTTACTTGTTTTTTCTTACACCTGTTCTATCACCTGCCTGGATCCCATTGGCAGTTGAGATTGAGAGCCCTGGTTTATGATAATAGGTGTTGGATTAAGCTCTGATTCAAGAGGAGCCAGTGAGACCTGGCCCTCCATGTTTCTGTATCCATCACATAGTCTTAGGAGTCGTACCTTCTCCTGTCACTTGGGTCCATGCCTTCCTGGTTGACTTAGCTCTCTGCAAGCCTGGGAGAGACTAATCTGTTTCCCCATGTAGCATTTCCTTTTTTCTTTTCTTTCTTTCTTTCTTTTTTTTTTTCTTTTACTTTCCCAATGGGATATCACTATTTTATTTATTTTTTAATTTATTATTTTTTATGATATCACCATATAGTTCATCGGTAGTTTTTGATGCGTTGTTCCAAGATTCCTTGTTTACGTGTAACACCCAGTTCTCCATGAGATACGTGCCCTCCTTAGTACCCACCACCAGGCTCACCCAGGCCCCAGCCCTTCTCAAGCGTGTCTTGTGTTACAAAATTTCATATTCCTATTTGATTAGCCCTGTCAGATGTGTGTTATAGGAGGTACATGTACTATGGTTGTAGCCTATTTTGTAGCCCTGGCTTGCCTTTTTAAAAACCATACCTTATTCTCCTGGGATTGGTCCACTTATTTTCCCCTTGGTAAGTCTCCAGCGCAGGAGCCTCTGAGCCAGTGAGCTTCAGTCTCAGGTGGACAGGCGTTGCTGCTGGGATCCAGGGGAGTCAAGGATTTCACTTCTGGCTTATGGGACAGCACAGCCATCCCAGCTGTGAGGGATCTGGGGACAGGAGCGTCTTGAGCAGCGGGCTAGAGGAAAGCGAGGGCCTCCTGTGTGAGGGCAGACACTGAACGCTTTGTTGCGACTCGACTTGGTTGCAGATGGGCTCTTACTTCGGCTCCTCCTTATGCGCAGTTGACCTGAATGCAGACGGCCTCTCTGACCTGCTGGTGGGGGCCCCCATGTTCTCTGACGTCAGGGATGAGGGGCAGGTCACTGTCTACATCAACAGAGGAAATGTGAGTATACTGCTGGGCACCAGGTGAACAGGTGTGGGAGAGGGACATCTGTCCGGCGAGGAGTGACCCGAGCATGCCGCTGGGCCATGCGCTGGACCCCATGACCTGGAGGAGGTGAAGAGCGGTGTTTCCTACCTTCAGAAAGCTCAACATGCCATTAAGCTGGACACAGTGTTATCAATGCAGACATACAGAGGTTGAGAAAAATCATAGTCTTTTGTTTGATTTTGAGTGTTTATTCTGTACCTGAAACTCTGCCTCCTGTTTTCTATGAATGATTTCCACATAATGTACACATAGTATTAGGGGCCCCCACTTTTCAGATAAAAAAACAAGGCCCATGGGACACAGTTGGCTCCCTGGGAGTTGTGCTGCCTCCCCCGGAGTAGGTCCACATGAGCAGCGCAGGGCCGCCGAGCAACCTCCTGGAGGGCGTAATGGCTGGGAGACTCTTGAAGGAGCAGGAGCTAGGCTGACTGGTGGGGGTGGGCTGGGAGCTAGGTAAGCAGGTTGAGGCCTGGGGCAACAGGACCACTTAGTTCTGGGAGTTGGGTGGAGGCCAGTGCAGTGACCAAGGGTTTTGATCACAATGCCCCTCATCCTGCAGAACCATGAAAAGGATGTGATGTCAGAAAGATGTCTCTGGCCCCCTGCAGCTGAGCAGGGCTGGGGGCGGGGACTTGGGGAGATGGGGAGGGGGAGGGAAAGAAACCCACCAGTGGGGGAGACTGATGAGAAAGCAGAACTTGTTACGCATCTAGAATTAAGAGTGTCCAACAAGAGAGTTAAATGCATCAATTTTATCACCAAACATGAGAAAATACTTATCAGTGAAAAGCAGGATAAAAATCTGCCTGTACAAAGAATTTTTGAAAATATACAAAATACATAGAGAATGTTCATAATAGATCTTTGTGGGTGGTAAGGCTTGGGTAGATTTTTTAGTTTTATCTTTATCCAAAGAGCAAGAATGTAATACTTTCTTAGTTAAGAGAGAGAGAGTGAGAAAGAATGAGAGATTATACTTTAAAGCAGTGAAGGAGATGTTAGTTATCCTAGTTGGAGGACTCATGCAGTTGAAGGGGGAAGAGGTCACAAAGAAAGGAAGCCATTTGAAGAGGAGCTGAGGAATGTTGGAGCCTTGGGCTTTCTTGGTTGCTTGCAAACTCTTTGAGAAAGTGGATCTAAAACCTGGGGATGGAGGTACTTGCTGGGACCTGCTGGGTGACGCTTGGCACTTACGTCCCCACTGACATTCCAGGAAAAGGGACAGGCCGGTGTGGGGAGGAATGAGGTGGTCATTATGGAGACAAGAACAGCAACAGTCAGTGGTCTCCGGCTGCTCTGTTTGTAGGAGAATGAAGCATTCCTGTAGGTATGAACTTGCCAGGCAGTAAGGAGAGCAGTGTGTCTAGGTCAGGGTGGGGAATCTTGGAGCAGGAAAACCCCCCTAGACACACAGCGCCCATACACTCCCAATGCCCAGCCAGTGCAGTGTGACGCCATGTGGCTGCCCCGAGTACAGCCTAGGATATCTGATGGGCCTCCCCCTGTCTGATGAGTGGTCATGAAACAGTGCAGAGGAGGGGAGAATGATGACTTTGGAGATACAGGGACATGGACCTTGGTTTTTCCACCTACTGGCCTTGCCATGTGGACAAGTAGCCACAAATTCGTGGCTCAGTTTCCTCATGAGTAGAGTGCGGAGAATCATAAGGTCCAGTCTCAAGCCCGGCACTCCCTAGGGTGGCTTGTGGGTGTGCAGTGGGCCCACAGCACCGGGGCAGTCTCGACGTCCTTCGGCCTCAAAGTTGCAGATTGGATTTGAATGCTCTGATAGTGACATGTCAGTGATTTAGGGTAGAGTGGGTATCCTCAGATGGCTTTTACTGCCACCATACACTGTTAACCCCCTCCTTCTGTTGGGTGGTCTTTGCTCAAGAAATCCAAACCTGAGCTGCATGATAACGGGCACAGGTGTGCACACTCCCACCCCTTCCCTGGCCAAGAACTCTACCGGGTGCTGGGTTTTCTGAACTATGACTGTTGAGATTACAGTCAGTGATCTATAAGGTGATCATACGCACTTTACAAAACAGCTTTGTAAACTTGTACTAAATGGGACAGGAGAGAAAAAAAATAGAAATATGCCCACGTAAGACAACTTCTGGAGCAGAAGGTAAAGGCAGCTCAGAGGATTTTGTGGTGATAGGTATGTTGGTAGATAGGTTTGTGGAGCGTCAGGACAAGGGAGAGATAGAGTCCTTGGCCCTCATGAGGATCCTCTCCCCTCTAAAAGGCATCTCTGGCTGTGGGAGACCTCCCTACTGCCCAGGAGGCAGGAACTCATTTTGCCACCAGGAGAGAGAGGCGTGGGTGCC
Source organism: Spilogale gracilis (assembly GCA_004023965.1). Taxonomy (NCBI): domain Eukaryota; kingdom Metazoa; phylum Chordata; class Mammalia; order Carnivora; family Mephitidae; genus Spilogale; species Spilogale gracilis. Next base: position 73,947 of record PITA01009285.1, on the reverse strand, counting down.
CGTGATGCTGCCCAGGTGTTTCCTGTTGATGGGCATGCTCCAAGGGTGGCTTTTGGAGCTTCGGTTGTATTTATTGGGGGTTTTTTTGGTTCTGGTTTTGTTTTGTTTTCCATTTTTCCCGCCGTCCTGTTTCCCAGGGAGCCCTCGAGGAGCAGCTGGCCCTGAGCGGTGATGGCGCCTACAATGCACACTTTGGGGAGAGCATCGCCAGCCTGGGCGACCTGGACGATGATGGGTTCCCAGGTCAGTGAGCTCACACCTGCCCTCTGGCTTTACCCTCGCACCATGTGCTCCTGCCCCCTTGGAAGGCCCCTGGGAGAGGTGCCCTTAGAGATGTTCTCTGTGTAGACACTCAGGCCCGGGCTCTGAGCCCTGCCTTCTGCTTCCACACAGTACCTTCTCAGCAGTCCCGGGTTCTTGGCTCTGTTTGCCGTGTGAGGGGTCCTAGGGCTGGGCCACGGGGGCTTCTTGCTGCAGCCATGTTTGACCCGCTTCCTCCCGCCACCAGTCCTTGCGTCTGAGCCTCTAAGCCTCTATCGCGTTGTTTGTACATGAGTGCGGAGGGACTCAGTCTCAGCCCCAAGAGTGACAGCAAGGGGATGGACTTGAAGATGCCCCTGCTGAGAGGGTGGGACTCTGTGTACCTGATGTCAGGTTCCGTCTGGACCGCAGAGTCCTTCCCAGTCTCTTGGCTCCTCTCTCTGGTCTGTTCAGCGCCGTGTCCGCTTACCGTATATGCAGTAGACGGCCATCGGGACCTCTGGGAGTCATGTCAGTAGGGGGACAGCTGAGGTGGAGGACAGGCTAGGGGGCAGCTCTTGCCTCAGGCCAGACATCCAGGCTCCTTTGATACCCTCACACCCCTGGCCAGAGAGGATCCCAGCTCGAGGTCCTGTGAGCACAGGCCCCGCACCCTTGACCTCACTTCTGTGAACACATGCCTTCTTGTGAGAAGTGAAGGGAAGAATGCCAGGATGATCTCAGCTCTGCTGCAGGGGCTGTCAGTTTGGGAGGGCACCGATGTTTTTTTGGGAAGTAATGCCATTTTATAGAAGTCCCTACTCCAGGAACAGAGTTGACTTTCTCAGTTACGCAGTAACCATAGTGGATGGAATTCCCCTGACACAAATTCGGGTGGGTGGTTTCTCTTTGCATTTCTTTTATTGGATGGGTCAATGATTTTTTTTTCTGTGAGGATGAGGTAGGAACTTCTCTGGAACTAAACCCTTCTCAGTTTCAATAATTATCTTCCTACCCACCCCCTCTCTTTTTTCCCTGCTAAGAGATTGTATGCCTGGCTTAATGCCTGAACAACCAACAACCAAGACATTTCTGGCATGGAGGGACCCAGATGATGGCAGGAATTAAGAAAACTCCTTCTGGGGTGCTTGGTGGCTCAGTCGTTAAGTGTCTGCCTTCGGCTCAGGTCATAGTCCCGGAGTCCCAGGATCTAGCCCTGCATCGGGCTCCCTGCTCAGCGGGAAGCCTGCTTCTCCCTCTCTCATTCCCCCTGCTGTGTACTCTCTCTAGCTGTATCTCTCTCTGTCAAATAAAAAAACAAAATTAAAAAAAAAAACCCTCCTTCCATTACTCTGTATTTTCTAACCCACAGCTGTTTTTCTCCCCGCAGACGTGGCCATTGGCGCACCCAAAGAGGACGACTTCTCCGGGGCCGTCTATATCTATCATGGCGATGCTGGTGGGCTCGTCCCTCAGTACTCAATGGTAATTGGTGTGAGAATGTTCATACGTCCATCTGACAAACACATAGGGAAACTTTATACCACCCCCTGGGGTACAGAGGAACACTCAACATGGTTCTTCCTCTCAACCTTCCCGTCCTCCCCTGGAAGACAGTGACTGTTGGTATTGTTCACCAAGTACAAAAACATTCTCCGAAACTCCCAGGTTTGCTCTCCGTCAGGGGCGCATTCTGCCTGTGAAGGGGTACATCCACTCCCTTACCCGCATTAAGAGCATGTCTGTGCAAGCCAATGGAATATGTCGCAAAATATAATTTAGAGAGGCACCGGTCCACGGAGGAGGGGCCCGAAAGCTGTCACAGGGCTGGTGGGAGTCATCGCGAGGAGTCGCGGTGAGGAGCTGCTCAGAGCTCTGGCTGTGAGCCCCAGACTTGGGACGTGGAAGTGCTGGGTCTGTGTTTCGCCGTATCAGCATGCTGTTCAATCTTGCTGATGGTATCAAGCCCAGCCCCATGGGAAAAAAGGAAGTCACTCTCTGCACAGAAGCATCGTCAGGATATTTGTGGATGTCTCCGTCTGGAGTGGCAGAGGCCTGCGTCATTCTCCCAGCGAGCGGCTCAGTGACAGAAAGGGAGCACAAGTGAAGAAATTTCCAGTCAGCAAATATTGATCTGTTGAGCACTTCTTATGTGCTTACCACTTCCTGCTCATGCTTCTATTTCTCATCAGCAAGAAGCTGGCCTCATATCTTGATTATCTCTAAGGAAGCAGAACTTTCAACTGAGTCGCCTTCCTGCAAAATGTCCTGTTAAGTGTTCTATAAAATGAAGTATTACGGAAGTGTCCAAACCTATTTGCGTACCGAAGTCTCTAGGTAAGAGACTTACAAGTGGATTTTAAGAGTCAGTGCATAAACGGAACTTCAGGCATTCATAATTGCTCTTCTCGCAGCAGGTGAAAGTGAGCTGATCAGAGGCCGAGGGTTGGTCAGTTTCCCGTGTCCTCTCTGCTGGCTCTCTGCCAGCTCAGCGACTCTCTTGTGAGGCAGAGTGTGGAGAGAGGGGACCACTCTGCCCTTTCCTTGTCTTTAGTCCTTGTCCTAGTCCTGTGAGGGGTGCTTGGATCATCCACCTGTCTGTCTGTGGTGCCTCTAGCCCAGGGGGTGATCTCACTGGCCCAAGGTCTCCGGCGGGTAAGTGGCAGTGTGGTCGCCCTGGAGCTTGGCTCGTTGGACTCCCAGGCTGTCATTGTACCCACCCTGGAGGAAGGAACACTCAGGGAAGCTCAGCTGGAAAACTTAGAAATATGGAAACTTACTCTGCTCTGAAGCACACGTATTCCAAGGGGCATGGGTCTATTCGGCTCACCATCTTCTCATTAGAAATGAATTACGGGGACAGTGAGCTCTTAGGTGACTCAGCTGATAGGGCAGGAGGAAGAGGACTCTGGGCGCAGGTCGGGGGCCACATCCGCATCAGGAGAGCTGCTGAGCTCTGAGTTAGGGACTTTTCTTCACGATGTGACAAGTGGGAAGACATCCAGGGAGCCCAGTCCTCCGGCAGCTGCCGGGGTCACTTTGCATGCTTCCTCCTGGAAGCTTGTTCCCAGACCTGGGAAGCGAATCACACAGAGAGGCAACCTGTCAGAGACCCCTGCTTCTCCTCCTCCTGCGGCCCTCCAGTGTTTTGTTTCGTTGCTGGGTGGAATCCCTGCAGAGAGCTGAAGTACAAATTTTGTGGTTAGCATGGAGTGTCTTTAGTAGGAAGCAAGGATCAGCAGCTGGACGTGTCCTGCCTCTGTCAGCATGCCTGGCAGGCTCGTTAGCTTTGACAAAGAGAAGTGGTTTGGAGCACTTTAAAAAGAAGGAAAGGAAGAAAGGAAGAAAAGAAGAGGGGGGTGGGAGGAAGAAAGAAAGAAAGAGAGAATGAGAAAAGAAAAAAGAAAGAAAAAGAAAGAAAGAAAACGATGCTTATACTTTTTAAGCTGCTAATACGTATATGATAAGGTCAGTGATTTAAAAGGAAAACAAAATTCTTTAAGGACAGATTCTTCAGAGCTGGGGTCTGGACAGAGCGGGCATTGTGTGGGTAAACCGGAGGAAGAAATCAGAAACAGCTCTGGGCAAAGGAATTGCTTTTCTTTGGCCCAGACTGGTATTTATTTCTGCCGGATAAATTGTGAGATCAGGGCTGAAGTTCATCCACATTTATTCTTTAACTCATTCCTCTTTCTTGAGTTCATCATGAAAAGTGTTGATTTTAAGATCCTTGTGTGCCTTTCTCAATTTGAGAGCCCCCTGGGCATGTCATGGCGGCTCCTGTGATCTTTTTCCTGCCGTAAGGACACTGTCTATAAACCTGGGCAAGCGGAGGTTTTCCAAGGCTCCTGGTTTTCATTTAGGGTTATTAGCACTGAGCAGACTTATCTTCCTGGCTTTATGGCCTAATGGCCTGCAGATGTCTGTGGGATAACTTAAGCCTGCATCACCACCCCCAAATGGACCACCCCTTCACTCTTCCCCCGTGTCTCAGCCGCAGCAGAGCTTAGAAACGCAGACCCAGGGCGAGCTGCTGCTAGCATGGTTAGACAGCGGAGCTGAGCTGGCCCCCCTCAAAATGGGGCTTTCAAGACGTAGACGTACCTGCATGTTTGTTTACACAGAGCCACATGGGATGTGGAGCTCTGCCTGTGAGCAAGAAACATTTCTTCAGCATTTGCTGCGGCGCTCTGATTTGTACCATGATGCTTACCCATTTCCTGTTGGATGGCTTAACTGAAGATGGCAAGTGGAAGGTTACTCGCAGCAATGGGCTCCTGGGAGGAGTGGGGGGCGGGGCGGGGCGGGTTTCTCGCGTCTCCATCTATAGATCCTATGGAAACTCCCTCTCCTCCTGCTCATGACTTCTCCGGATGACTCGGTAAGGACAAAGATACGGAAGGAAAGTCCAAAGTGAGCCCCCGGCTATCTGTGAACCTGGTTCCGATAGGGATGGTGCTGTATGGCATGAAAACAAAGCATTCTTCTTATCATCCACAGTGAGGGCATTGGGAGGTAAGCCTCCCCAAAGAAACTGTATAAACAAAAGGAAGAAGGAAGAGGTCAGATCCCAGGCGATGGGACTTTTCTGACTCAGGAAGTCTGATATCTTTGGAGGAATTGCGCCACGCAGACATGGATGAATGATGAAGGCCGCTCGCACAGTAAATAGTCCCAAACCGAGGCTGCATGTGTTACTACAGACTGAACTTCATGATGAATACAAGCGCAGATGCCCCTTGGTGATAGGGCTGTCAACTCTAACTGGTTGATTGGGGGGCTGTCTTTTAGGGAGGAGGGTGGCTTCAGCTGCCCTTTTTTTTTTTTTTTTTTTTGGGTTTCCTACAATTTGTAGAAGGTTCAGGACCATGGAGCTCCAGATCTACTAGATAAAACAGTCTCATCCTGTCTGCGAAGCTCAGGAGGCTGTAGATCTTCTGGTTAGTTTCACTGAGAGGCAGTTTCCATGTGGCCGTCTTTTCCAGCCAGACATGCCCATGGCTTGTCCCCCCGTGCAACCGCAAGGATAGGGCTGGTCCATGTTTGGTACGTATTTGGGTAGAGAGATCTAAGGAAGACATGTACTCAGAATTTCAGCCAGCTCCGTCTGCCTGTAAACAAAACAGAACCGCTGTTGGAAATGGAAGTAAATACCCATTTCGAACTTCATGTGTTGTGTTGCATTAACACACCAGTCTAGGTAGGTTTTTCGTGAACACTGAGCTTTTGAAAATTCTTAAACAATGACATGTAGCAAAGGTAAGTCACCATAACCGAGAGCATGGTCCCAGGGTCACATCAGGACTACGGTTTTCTCTTTCCACAGCTTCAGGACCCAGTGTCCCACGGAGCTGCGTAGAACAGTCATGGGTTCTTATTTACCACTGTGCTCCCATCCGGTGACTCAATTTCCCTATTATCTGTTTCAGAAACTGTCGGGCCGGAAGATAAGTCCGGTTCTGCGGATGTTTGGGCAGTCCATATCAGGAGGCATAGATATGGATGGAAATGGTTATCCTGGTGAGCTGTTTTTCTTTAAAGGCATATGAGATAAATGAAGATAAGTACGTGAGGTGGTCATTTCCAGTCTGGTTAAGCCATGGTGACATCTATTTGGAAGGAGGAAAATTCCCACAATAGAAGGGGATACGTTGCCTGCTATTTGATTTTAAGGTGTTGAAGTTTATTTTGGGGTTTTAGAATGATCTATTCTGAAGAGTTTAAGCACTAAAAGGATGGATTGATTTCAAAAGAAACCAAAAAAAAAAAGGAAAGGAAAAAGAAAGGAAGAAAGAAAAAGGAGAAAAGAACCCCAGGATTTCTGTGGTGGCAGCTCTTTCTTAAGCATTTTTTTTTTTAAAGGTTTTATTTATCTGACAGAGAGCAACACAGCTAGAGAGGGAACACAGGCGGGGGGTAGTGAGAGAGGGAGAAGCAGGCTTCCCGTAGAGCAGGGAGCCTGATGTGGGACTCGATCCTGGGACTCCGGGATCATGACCTGAGCCGAAGGCCCTCGCTTAACCAACTGAGCCACCCAGGTGCCCCAGTGGCAGCTCTTTCTAATGAAGAATAAAAAAGCACTGTCAACGTTAAAAATGATAGCAAAACCTCATATGTTCCTTAATATTTAAGCATAGTCAGAGGCTTCTTACCCTTGGGAGAGAAAAAAAGGGAGCTGGGCAGCATCTTCCTTCCCTATCTCCTAACCCCTGCAAGAAAATTGAATATTTGGAGCAAAAAAGAAAACCATACCCTCTCCCTGATGGACAAAACTGACCTTCACTGGCAAGGCTGGCTGCCTTGTCTTCAGGGTGAATTAATGCCTCGTGGTATTTGAGGCTAATTGAATAAAAATGTACCGTTTCCCACCTCCATCCCAAGTGTTGTCCGGTTTAGGGAAAATGCACTGCACAGGGGGGCGGTTGTTCTTCTGGGGTTTGAAGGGGACGGAGTGGGCTCAGGTGAGAAAAGATGAGAATTTGAAAAAATCCGAAATCTTCCTGGAATTCAGGACGCGTTGCGCTGGAGCTGCAGGTCGTCTTGCTGTCTTGAGGAAGTACTCCTTCCCACTTAAAATGCCCCGGAAGGACTTCTGAGACCCAGTGCAGTGCCGTGTGAGGGCAGCAGTTTTGATGATTTCTTGTGACCTTACGGAGCCCGGACAGAGGGGATAGGAAAGGGTCATTGCTAAAGTTTTTGTTCCTGTGCGCTCTCAGGGGCTTGGTAAGTTGGAGAAAGCAGTTCTTGTTTTGGGTAATTCGTAGCAGTCCTGACATAATAGACTTAGTGTGTGCACAGTGCTCCCCCGCGCAGTATGGCTCTCATAGTGCCCCAGGGGGGTAGAGGTGGGGTGCCCCCCACTTGATGGACTTGGGTACTGAGCCACAGAGAACTTGGGAGCCTGGCCAGAGGCCACGTCAGGGTGGGCGGAGACACACGTGCGCCGTGGGCAGGTGTGTTCATGCTTCATGATGTATGGGAGTTTCTTACATCTTCCTTTCTTTTCTTTTGAGATTTTAAAAAAGTGTTGATTTGAGAGAGAGTGAGCACGTGCATGGGGGAGGGGCAGAGGGAGAAGCAGGCTCCTCGCTGAGAGGGGAGCTCAGTGCAGGACTCAGTCTCAGGCCCCTGGGATCAGGGCCTGAGCTGAAGGCAGACGCTTACGTGACTGAGCCACCGAGGCGCCCCTGAGCTTCTTACATTTTTCATAAAAGAAATGACAGATTCCTCAGATTCTTTTATTTCAGAACATCGAGTCAACTCAAAAAGACTTGGAAAACGGCAAAATTAACGATCATACTCAAGTGCAGAAATTTTAGCAGCACTATAATTCACAGATTTGCTGTTTCTTTTTTCCTTAATGAGGGCATTGCATAGACACGGGGATTCACATGCTTGGTTCTGTAAACTGATACAGGGAACCTCAGGACTAAGGAGTTTATACTCGAGGGGAGGAGAGGAAGAGAGCTACTGGATGAGCATATACTTTATAAATCAAAGTCATTTAAAAATAAACCTTCCCAGGATGCTTGGGTGGTTCGGTTAGTTAAACGTCTGCCTTCAGCTCAGGTCATGATCTCAGGGTCCTGGGATCTGGTCCCACATTGCTCTGTGGGGAACCCTCTGCCTGCTGCTCCCCCTGCTTGTGTGATCTCTCTCTCTCTCTCTCTGACAAATAAATAAATAAGATCTTAAAAAAAAAGAATAAACATTACCAGCTAACACTTGCATCTTGGTTTGTAGTATAGTATTTCACGAATTTTCCAATTCAAATATGTGATTTAACATATATATTTAAGTATTTTAAAAATATTATATTTAATAATTAATATTATGTTTAGTAAATATTTAGTAGATCCTTCTAATTTAAGTATTATGAAATAATATCAGCTTTTGACGAAGACACCTAGGATAACTATGTCCACAGTACGGACAAAGACACTGAGAGATTCTTCTACAGAACCTAGAGCTTTTTTCCAGTCCATTTAGTTCTAAGTATCTGTTCGTCTATTTCACTGGTGTCCAAAAGATATATAATGTGAGCCACGTACATAATTTAATGTATTCTGGGAACCACATACAAAAGATAAAAAGAAATTGGTGAAATTAATTTCAATAATCCATATAAAACTTTCCGAGCTAGTTCATGGATTTTGTACGGGCCCCATTGCAAGGTCCCACCAAGCCATGCCCGGTGACTGGCTGGGTCATATGGCTGTCACTCTTACAGGGTCATTGTATGGCCCACAGGCAGGCTGTCAGGGCCCCCGACCTCAGTGCTGGGCCTCCGGGGCTGCGGACCTTGCCAGGGGCTGGGTGGGCTGGGAGCGCCTTCAACACGCCTCTGAATGCCACAAACTTCTGATTTTCAGATGTAACCATTGGAGCCTTCATGTCTGACAGCGTGGTTCTTCTGAGGTGAGATGCTTCCCTCTTGCTTCTTGGATTACGGTCTTCACGGTGAGGGCTGGACTTTGGTGATGGGGATGGTTGGGGGAATTATTCACCCTCAGTCAGTGTTCTCTGTGTCCTGTTCCTGGAAGCACTCGGGAAGTGGAAATGCGGCCGTCTTGCTCCCCTTACCCCCTGTTACAGGGTTTCCAGCTCGTGGGCCCCAAGTGACTTGCAGCTCTGAGACGGTAATCTCCGGGGGCTCGGGGTGGCTTCAGCCCTAGGGGTTTGCCTTTTGCCTGGAGCAGCTGCTTCACGAACGTGCGTGCATGGTGTCCTCATTTCCTGCGGGGGCCGGGACGCTCAGGGGCTCTGGAGCACTGCCTTGTCCCCGCTCTTCACCCCACCTTGTCAGTCCACAGATCCCCAGGGGCCGGGAGCCGCTGCCCTCTGAGCAGGACTTCCTTGCCCAGAGGCTGAGGTGAGGGACAGGAGCCCAAGCAGCCCATGCAGCCTGAATCTCTCCCACAAAGTCTGCGGGCCGCCATCCCACCGTGAACCATCTCCAAGTATTTCCGTCTGTATGAGTCAGAGGAGGCCGAATTACCCTTTGGAGTGGGAGCCAGCTCTTAGGTTTTGTTAATAACCTGATGGCAGAACTTTCTAAAATAGGCCAGTGGGATCTTAGAGCTGGACGGGGTCCCAGAGGCCATGTAGCTGCACGCCCCAGATTCTTCTCATTCAGCAGTGCCTTCCTCCAAGTCTCTGGCAGCAAGCATGCGGCCTCCCCCTGAATGAGGTGCCCCTAGGGCTGAGAGCTTAGGAACTCCAAAGGGAACCAGTTAACCCCCAGCTAACTCGGGATGTTAAGTTGTTCAGGAGGCAGAACTGCCTTAGTTTAGGAGGGTGAAGTCCAGGGCCAGGCCTGCGTTCGACCCCCCAATCTGCTGTTGGGAGGCAGGTTTCTCGGAGTGAGTCGGCTAAGTTGCCTTTCAGGATTCTTACCCTTTAAGCGGGAGAACACTGGTACTTCCCTCGCTGGGTCCACAGAACTCTGGGCTAGTATTACGTGCAAAGTGCGTAGAACAAGTAAGGGGGTCAATAAATATTAGCAATTCTTAGGTAACTTATATGAAGTTTGCCTCCCGAAAATTCTGCTTCCTGATTCTATATTTTGCATGTAGCAGCTCTTCAGTCTTGGATGGTGGCATGTGTGTCCCCAAGGCAGTGACCTCGCGGGAGCCATGTGATTGGATCTCCACTTTCTTTATCCCCCTTCTGCCCCCCATCCTGTGGGTTGGCCCTTCCCTCTCAGGTAAAACAGCTTACATAGTCTCCAGTGACTGAGGGGACACTTCAGAAGCTGAGCTTACCCTCCGCCTTTGTGGTGTCCTTCTCCCCTTTTTGCTGTCCTGACCGGCTTTCTCTGGCTTGTCATGATTCCTCTAGAATAAAACACCTTCCCTGCTCTCACAGTTGAAAGCATGCGCTCTTAAAACCGAGAGCATCTGGCTTAAAGTATATCCCGTAGATTTTGCTTTTTCATCATTCTTGTATTTTATAAGCTTTCAGCTGTGAACGGCAGCCCCAAGGGGCTTTTGCTTTTCTCTCTTTCTTGGTGACATGCGGTCTTCTCTGGGAGTTTTGCCCACAGTGGATGGAGACATAAAGTGGGGCCCCTCACATGGCAGATGGGAGCCCCAGACCCCAGCCTGGGGTGGACGCTGAAGCTGGCAAGGGGAGACCATCTGGGGACAAGGGCAGGGTCCTTCGGAGAGAATGCCAGGGACTGCTTATCCAGAGAAGAGGCTTCGGGAGAGGGGCTGTGGGGCACTGCCTGGTTGAGGTGGTCTGCAGAAGGGAGGAGTGTGGAGGGATGGCTCCCTCCTTTGTTCATCTAATAGCGTTGACCTGTGGATCCCGTGACCGTGTGTGTTGGATCCCGGGTGCCCCTCACAGAGCCAACTATGCAAGCAGCCCATACAACCTACCACATGCCCGGCTCTTCCTGATGGCTCTTGTTTTCTCTTTCCGTTTCGAGGTGTAAGTACAGCGCTTGATGAGTTTTAAGCTGGGACATGCGTGTTGTAATTGCTACCGCCATTAAGATCAAGAACATCGTCATCACCCCAGGTTTCCTCCTGCCTCTTCCCAGTTGTGCCCCCTCCCGACCGACAACCGTTGGTCTGATTTTCATTGCCGTAGATTAGTCCTACCTGTTCTAGAACTTCACATGGATGGTATTATGTAGCCCATACTCTTGGTTCTGGCCTCTTCCACTCAGTACAGTGTGTTTGAGGTTCATCTGTGCCGTTGTGTGGTGTTCCGTTCTTTCTCCCCTTATTGAGCAGTAGTCCGTTGACTGAATACATTGTAGTTCTTCTGTTCTCTTGTTGAAAGAACATAATTTTTGGAGGGGGGGGAGATGAAGTGGAGGGGGAGACTTAAGAGAGAATCAACCCTGCGATCATGACCTGAGCCAAAAATCAAGAGTCGGATGTTTACCCAACTGAGCCACCCAGACGCCCTGGTCAGACATTTTAATTCTTAGTTTTCTTAACAACTCCTATGGCCTGATACTATTACTATTAATCCCATTTTATGGATGAGGAAACCAAGTGACCGTGAAGTTTTATTTTGAAAAGGAGATAATTGTCGATTGTGGTCAACGCCATGCGGATGATAAGGCATGGTTAGTGGTCAGGGGCATCCCACCCCCGCATCAAGCCCAGCAGAGGGCCACATAGTCCCGTTGGAGGCGTGGCATGAAGCCAGTGGTGGGTTTGGCTCTGGCAGCTTGAGAGAAGTGAGGGGGGCCAGTCGGATCGCTGCGGGTGGGAGAGAGAAGCAGAAGCAAGAAAACAGATGGTGAAGTTTGACTCCTTCCCAGAAGCTTGGCTACAAAGGAGCAAGTGGGATTGCCAGTGGCTCAGGGGTTAGACAGAGAGTCTTTGAGACCTCTCCTGCTCTCCTGGGTCCTTTCCTGTCCTGCACTAGTCACACCTGGTCACCCTCAGCTTCATCCTCACCCATACATACCTTGCCCTGACCTCACGCCTGCCCTGGGGCCAGAAGAGACAGAGGGAGAGGGAGACGAGGCTGAGTGGGGGTTGCGGGGGGAGAGGGAGAGGATGCGGTAGATAGGCTGCGGGTGGCAGGGGCATCTTGGAGCCAGGCCCCGTGATTGCAACAGGCCAGGGTCAAGTTCAGTGTGGGACACGGTGAGGGTGAGCACCTCGGGTCCCTTCCAGGAGCAGGGAAGGCAAACTGCGGCCCCTTAGAGAGGGCCAGGGAGGAGCAGGCAGAGGGACTGCCGAGTGTGTCTGAGGGGCCAGGAAGGCTGGTCATCGGCAGTGGTATCTGTTGATAATGACTGAACGACTGTGGACAAGAGGCTCCGGAGACACCAGCTGGCTAAGCTAGGTGGGCATTGCAGGCATGGCCTCGCTGACTGGCGGGTTGGGTAGACTTTGAGTCCCCTCGGAGTTGGGCTGGGGCCAGAGAGAAATCAAGCATGTGCAGGCCTGTGGAACACATCAGGCCCATTCTTACATGTCCTCAGGAGGAGTCCCGATGTGTATGGGCTTGGAGTCTTTCGGGCTGCTGCAAAAGGAACACCTTCCGCTAGGTGGCTTGAAGTACATAGGCATTAGTTAGCTGCCCAGAGGAGATGCCTCCAGGGCTGGTGTCACAGCCTCCGTGTCCCCCTGTGTCTGTCCCACGTACAGCACTGCCCCTGCAGAAGGCTGGGGTGACGGGAGCGATACCTCATCAGGGGCATCCTCACTGCTTTTGCCTGGAGATAAATACAGGTGAAGTACAGACCTACCTTGACTTAGGAAGGAGCTAATGTTCATGTTATGAGAAACCCATCCTAAATTGAGAATATCTCCTAAGTGGAAATGCATTTACTAGCCGTAACCTCCAGAAGGCCGTAGTGTAGACTGGCCAACCTTAACTGTGCTCAGAGCACTTTTAACCCCTGCAGTTGGGCACAGTCATCTAACACTAATCAGAGCCTATTTGATAATAGGTGCTGACTTTCTCGTGTAAATTACTGAAAGCTGTGCCTGAAGTGACAAACGGGGTGGCCTTGGGGCTACAGAAAGGGCGTCAGTGTGGGGGCTGCTGATCCTGTGACTGCTGGCGAGGCCCAGGAGCTGTGGCCCGGAGGCCGGCACCACCCCACTGTCCGCCCACATGTCAGCCCAGCACCGGCATGAGGAAAGGTCCAGATTCACAGTTCGAAGTTCGGTTTCTACGAAATGCACATCACCCCATCATAAGGTTGAAAATCGTTCCATTGAGCCGTCCTAGGCTGGGGACCGTCTGTATGGGGACTTGAACTGTTGGAGTCATCAGAAAGACGTACTATAGCTGCCAGCTTGTGGAAAGTCAAGTCTTGAAGGTGGTGCTGTCCTTCAGGGCCCCGTTGCTTTTCTCCCGGGCACTGGCACCTCTAGGACTGTGGGCCCGCCCCGCTCTGCCCTCGCTGACTTTGCACCGTCGGGTTCGCTGGGGAGGGCAGGGCCTGAGTGAGGGTGATAGGCGCCTGGTGCTGTGCTTTTCAGGTTCAGAGGAAGTGATGAGAGAGTTCAGGAAAGATTTCTGGGCTCTCCCTGGTCCAGAAACAATTCTTGGCACTGAAACAAGTTCAGCGGTGTGATCTGACTGATGTTGGTGAGACATGTGCTTCCGAAGGTCTGTGTCCTCACCTCAGAGGATTCTGTGGTGACAGCCTGCTCACCCTGCCTTCCTCTGCAGGGCTCTGCTGTGAGCGGGGACCGGGCGACTCCCGGACGCGGTGGCCCTGGGATGGCGGGAGGGGGTGAGGTCTTCCTTCTCTGCGGCAACCAGGCAGGATGTGCCGCGGGCAGGGTGGAGACCAGGTCTTCCTGGGGCCTCTGTCCCTTTTGTGAAACTTGGGCGCACCTGTGGTTTTCAGTCCCTGGGTCTGCTGGGAGACTGGCACCCATTTCACTTCTTGGGGTTTTTGAACACGGATCCTGAGGCTGTCCGGATGAATTTGCCAGACTCCCAGCCTCTGAGGGGCCTGCAGGCTGGTGGAGCAGCCTTGGAAACAGACAGTGGCCGTAATTAGTGAGTGAGGTGTGGAGATAGTGCCGGGGCCGTGGAGGGGGGGCATCCGACTGCCAGGGGCCATGGAGAAGGCCTCCCGGGAGAGGGAATGTCAGCTGGCCGTGGAAGGACCCCGAGGCTTTCTAGAGCGTCTCTTGGCATCTGTACAATCACATTGACCAGGAGCACAGTGTTTCTTTTCTGTGTTATTTATAGCATCTTCCAAGGATGAACCCCAAAGAAAATCGGAAGGCCCGGACCTTGGATTTCTTTCGGGCATTGCTGCTGTCTGATGTCTATTGGCCTTACAGCTGGATTTGCTCTGGAAGGCCCACAACTCTTCCGGTCTTGACCCTCATCCGTGGCAGTGGTGGCAGCAGTGAAAACCCTGAACCCCCACCAGGCCACGTGTTTCCTTCCCCACGTGCCTTTCCCCGAGCTTCTCCTTAATACCTTCTTCTCTGAGAGTTGAGTTCCTTTTTCCCATCGGTCCTGTCTCCGCCGGTGCTCTGCAGGGTCACTGTACACAGGTGGCCATTGTTCTCAGGCCACTAGTGCCCCTTGATCTTGTTACGTCGCCCCAGAGGCAGGAAGGCCAGGGTTCCCTGGAGGCAGAAGGGTTTCTCTGTGCGGCCTGGAGGGGAGGAGGGAGGTTAAGCCACAGCTTAGGTGACGTGTCCCTGAGAAGGTGTTTGCAATGACAGCAAAATGGCCTGAGTCGTTGTCAGCTTTGTTGGCCGCCCCTGGGGATCCCCGGAAGGTGCAACGGGGTGCGGTGTATCAGTCAAGCATGGGGTGGCTGATGGCGCCGGTCGTCCATGTTGGTGATAAGGATGCCGATGTTTCTAGGGTTTCACTTGTTTCTGAGCTCAGGTGTACCGATTTTTTCAGCTCTGAAGTGCTTCGCTGTTACCAGCTGGGATTCTAAATCAAGTTTTAGAAAAATACTTAATGAATTGAGGGGAGTAAAGGAAGGGGGAGGTTTGGTCCACTGGCTGGGACTGGAACTCTGCAGTTCATGTTTGCAGAAGCAGTAAAGGCTCAGGAGTTCCTAGTGGTACATCAGTTTCACAAGTCCTAGCATCTGCTGTAGGAAGTCCTCTTCAATATATTGCTATCTTCCTAATAAAATGGAAATCGGAACTTAATTGGTGAAATTTTAAGTAATCACCCAACATCTGGTGGTTCATTTATGGCTTCATCCAGATGTGTTTTATTAACAACTTGCTTGCCTTTATTATTGGGAAGCTAACCATTAATTTATTAGGAAATAAGCCACTTCAAAAACCGGGAATAAGTATTTACAGGGCACGTTGGCCCTTCTCTCGTGGGTTATTTCACGCGTCAATTAAATGCTGGACTGAAGGCTGAGGATTTCTCTCGCCGGGTTGGTTCTTACTTGGTTCTGAGAGCATGACTAAGTCACCTCCTCTCTCCACGTGCAGGGCGAGACCCGTCATTACGGTGGACGTCTCCATCTTCCTCCCGGCCTCCATCAACATCACGGCACCTCAGTGTCACGACGGGCTGCAGCCTGTCACCTGCCTGAATGTCACCGCCTGCTTCAGCTTCCGCGGCAAGCACGTTCCGGGAGAAATTGGTAACGAACCCCTGAGTTCGGGCTCTGGATGGCCGTCTTAGCTGGAGAGGGCATGTGCGATCGTGGTCACCCCGGGGTTCCCCTGGACTGTTTGCCCTCCCTGTGCATTCCGGCTGGTTGTTGCAGGCAGCAGACGCACAGCCCAGACCTTCTTTCCCTCTGCGGTTCCTGCTTTTTTCTGCTTCCCATAGTGTCCCAATTTAACGTGGCCTCTAGCTATAGAACAAATAATATTTGACCCCGAGCATCCTTTCCTCAGAGGTGTGAGCAGGCTGAAACCTTGCTGGGCCACAGGTATCACAGGCCGGAGGGACTTGTGGAAAGGTGGTGACCGGAGTCTGGCCCTTACAGAACATTCCTTTTAGTTAGAAAAAAGAAGTGGTGGGTCTTTGGAGGCTCCCCTGAGCCCGTGGCACCAGCCAGACGTTAGGGCCTCGAGCCCTTCGCTGTCGAATCTGAGACCAGGGATGGGCGGTAGGATCGGGATGCTGAGTTTTATGAACGCTCAGACTTGCAAAAGAGGGGGAGCTGCTTTGTCAGCTTCAGATGATTGAAAAGAGACAGCCGGCCCTGTTTGTCTGGTTGGAGAAGGCCGACTTGCTAGCCCAGACTCCAGAGGTCCAGTCCCTGGAACAGCATAAGAGCAGCGTGGACTAGAACTCGGAGCGTGTGGTCACCTGAAGGAAGTGAATCCGGAACACCCGTGTGGGTTGATAAATGCTGTGTTCTTACCTGAAAGGCTGATTTCAAAATAGAGAATAGAATTCTAGGGAAAAAAAAAACCCACAAAACAATAAGGACCTGGATTTGCTGCCTTTCTTAGACATTCTAAGAGTCAGGTGTCGGCCTTCCCTCGTCACAGTGTGCTCCCTGGACCCGCAGGACCAGCATCCTCTGGGAGCTCGTTAGAAATGCAGAGTCTCAGGCCTCACTGTGGGTCTGAGAATCAGAATCTGCCTTCTAATGAGATGCCGCAGGATCCGTGTGCACATTTATGTCTGAGAAGCCGTGCTCTGGGGCACGTGTGTGTGTCTGTGTGTGTGTGCATACATGTGCACGTGCCCCGGCCCATTCCTCAGCTGCATCTTGAAAGCTGTACATTATTTAACAGTGTGCTCATCCTTCTAGGCTCATGGTCTCCTTGACACTTTATTTCAATCTTCAGGTGGATTGAATAAGTTCAACGGTCAAACCTTGAACTTGTTCATACAGTTATCTTTAAAAAAGAATAAACTTAGAAATTTCAAAGCTGCACGTAAACCTACCATGAACTCAGGAGTTGGTTGGTGAGAAAGGATTATCAAGCATTTTATGTAGAGCTCAGTGGGAAAAAGATCATGCACAGTGAGAAAAGTACTTGCTCAGACTCACACAGCTGTTGGTAAAGCCAGGAGTTGAATCCTGGTTCGAGGGTACTTAGTTTTGCTTTCCAAAAACTATTTCTCGTCACCTCCCTAATTATTTTAAGACATCAGTCTCTATGGAGAAATTTTTTTTTATTGGTCCTAGGACTCCTATGTCCTCTGCCTAATTAGATGCTGTGTCTTCTATCAATTACCAACTCATGATGTAGTTGGACTCCGTTAAAAAACATTATGAAAGAATTGAGTTGAAGGTTTACGTTGGTGTGCATAAAAATAAACAGAACTATTCCAGAACTCTACAATAAGCGAGTGATTAATAGTTCATGTGTGTGTTCATTTGACACGTGTTTATTGTCTGCCTGCATGTGCCGAGCATATCCTCATGGAGCCTCAGATGGGAATTACAGAGTTTCTATTATTTTGGTCCTGAAGGAGTGTACGCCATTCCAAGGCTCTTTAATGACATCACTGTGGTGGTGACGAAGGTATTTTGGTAGAGCAGGAACAGACGAAAAGAAATCCAAGATGCCAGTTTTTGAGAGAGAGGGATTTCAGAGCATAAGACGGGGTAGAGTGAACTCTGATTAGAAGGTTTGTGGGCTGAGCCAGGAGGAGACGTGAGTGTATTCTCATGCTGCTGCCCGCCAGTGGCCTTCTGGACCGCAGTCACTGGGGCCCCTTGCAGAATTATGATGGAGTCTAGGCTTAACCATGACCCCTGAAGAGTCGGGGAATGTCAGGAGAAAGAGCACAGTGGTCCTGTCCCTAGTGGGCAGCGTGGAGGAGGCGGGCTGCCGCCCATCTCCAGGTCTTGGACTCTGAGCGGCGGTGTACTCTCTCACTGAAATCAAATATCCCTTTACAATCTACGTGGTATTTCTCCACATTTAAGATCACGGTAATGGGAATTTTGTGACCAGTGGGGCAATGCAGAAAATCCTTCATCCCCTTTTTCTTTGTCCTCCCCTGGCATTCAGGGAAAGGTGCTGGGTCTCCATCATTGCAGAAGTCTGGTAAGACTGAGCTGGCAGTGGAATACGGAGAGACTTGAGGAGGGGGAAATGGGGCGGCCCTTATGGAAATATGATAGAAATCAGGGAAGTGACAGGTAGTTTGTGGGGGCGCAGCTGTGGTGGGGTATTCCTGGGGTCCAGCACAGAAGGCAGGGCCTGGTCTCTGCGTGGTCAGGAAGATCGGGTCCCTGGTCTCCAGGTGGAGGAGGGTCGGGGCAGAGCCACCCTCCGCTGTCGCCCGGGCCTCTGTGTTGGGAACCCAGAGCTGGGGCTCTGGTGATGAGCCGCCCTCTCTCCCCTTGCTGGCCGCCGCAGAGGAGCCTGGGTTCCGGTGGGTGTGGGCACATACTGTCCAGCAAATGAATGTCCACCTGGGGCTGACCTTCCAGGCCCTCAGTGTCTGCATGTCCGCAGCTGAGTTGTGTCCATAGAGTGACTGCGTTGGCACGGTGTGGCTCGCAGAGTGTCCTGGGTACTTCCAAAGAGCTCTTGGAAGCCTTTTCTATCTGCTAGCATCTTGAGCCACGGGGCCTCCCCGGGGATGGTTTGGGGAACCACAGACGCTTCGTGTTACAGTCTGGCCGCCTCGGTCTCTTCTCTCTGGGGAAGAGACTCCATTCTTTTCATCTTTGGCTTTAGCGGTGGAAAACCACAGCTCCCACCTGGTCTCTGGGGGGTTCGGGGCCAGCTGATGGGAACTCTGTAGGGGGTGACTCGCCTTGGCCCCTGGAATGCGGCATCCAGTTAGCAAAACAGAAATCAGTTATTTTGACAGAATTTAACATTGGGAATTGGAAAGCAGGTCCCGGGTTTACCTGGTAGTCACTGCAGGAAACAGCCCCCACTCTGGGTCGGCATGGTGGGGGCGTTCTGAAAGCGTGGTCCGCGGTCCAGCTGCGGCAGTAGCATGTGGGAAGGTCAGAAATGCCCATTCTAACCGAATCAGACCCTGAGGGTGAGGGCCAGCAGCCTCTGGGTGGCTGAGACTTGAGGGGAAGCCAAGTGGACAAAGGGAAGAGGGGACACTTGGAATGATCAGAACCTAGAAACTTGGAGAAGGGGCCTGCTGACCTGGGACCTCAAGCTTGGGGAAGTGGGCAGCAGCTTGTGCGATGGGGAAGCTGACACTGGTGCTCAGCACTGCTGGAACTCGCTGCCTGGGGGTACTGTCGCCGGGTTAAGCTGGTAGGAAGAGGAAGACGCAGTTCCTTCTCCCTCTGTCAGCTTCCCTCAAGCTGTCCATCCAGGTCGAGTTGCCCAAAGAACCGCTGGCAAAGTAGAAGTGGGGTGTGCAGAGCCCTCGGCCCAGGCTTGCAGGGCGGGGGGGCCGGGGACTGGGACTCAGCAGTTTCAGGAACAGCCCCGCAAGCTGCCGGTCACGTGGAGTTACTGAAGGACCTGTTGTGTCATTAACCAACAAATAGTTAAGCTCTTTAAAAAAAAAAAAACACCTTTATTTTTATTTTTATTATTTATTTGAGAGAATGAGAGAGAAAGTGTGAGAATGGGGAGGTTCAGAGGGAGAAGTGGACTCCCTGCTGAGCAGGGAGCCCGACGTGGGGCTCGATCCTGGGGCTCTAGGGTCATGACCTGAGCCAAAGACAGTTGCTTCACCAAAGAGTTAAGCTCTTAAGAGTGCCAGGCTCCGTGCTCCCTGGGTGCAGAGCAGAGGCTGGGCCAGACAGAGCCCTGGCCCTCAGGGAGCTTGTATTCTGCAGGGAGGGAGGCTGATACAAAGAGCCAGTGCTCCCTCCCCCCCCCCCGCACCCCCCTCACGCGGCCAGGCCCCTTGGTGTGGTAGGCCCTCCTTCCCGTGCTGGGGTGCAGGCACACGTCCAGCAGCAGCAGTTCAGAGAACAGATTTATAACCCATTTCACCAAGCAGTTTAAAATAAAGGTTCTGCCCATCCCAAGTCTTATTAATCGCTTCATTCTTGGCATGGAAGGCAGCGTGTCACTCCTGAGGGCCTCCCGGCTGCCTTCAGTAAAGGTGGTGAATGCTGTGCCTGGAAATGTCCCCCCCCCTCCCCGAACTGAGCCTCTACCTGCTTCCTGGCCAGGCTAAGGCCTAAATGTGCCTGTCAGGCTCTGGGGGCTAGGGATCGAGCCAGCAATTCCAGACTCTCACCAGAGTGCTAAAGGAAATCCAGGGAGGGATGAGCCCCAAATGGTTGTATTCTGTGCTGTGATCTGGTACCCCGAGCTGCGAGCAAGCAGGGGTACCTGCCTGACCCCCGGTGAGCAGTGGAACCCAGGTCTTAAGAGATGGAACCAGGTCATCCAAGCCAGTAGCAGAAGTAGGGTTGAAACCAGCTGACTTGTCCCCAGACCCTTCCTCTGGCTTTAGATGGCGGGGGGTGGGGGGTGTTTGTGTCTCCACTCCAGAGAGCATTCATACACATACAACATTCTCTGAGCTGCTTGTAGTCTCTGGAGAAGCATCGAGATGGGATAATGAGGCAAATCTATGGTATATGAAGCATGGGGTTAACCTCGTCTAATAATTACCACTTCGTTCCTTTGTGGGGTGGGGAGCAAGGTTAGGAGAGCTAGTAAAGGGGGAAATATTCCCCTCCCCACTTCCCTTGGGAGACGCTAAGGGAAGCTCAGTAAGTCTGGAAGGAGGATTTATTAGTAGAATTTCACAGCTGAAATCATGTTGCGATGGAGAATGGGAATGAATCAAAAACTTGCTGGGACCAACCAGAGCTGACTTGATGCAAGACAGCTGGCTGCCTCCTGGCCCAGGCCAGTATGTGGGGGGGGGCCCTTGGGAACCAGCTGGGGGCAGGGAGAGGACGAGGCTGCAACAGGACTTGGGGCTGGTCAGCCTTTCCATCAACATGACATCATTCGACATGGCATGGACACAGCTGCCAGAAGGAAAACCCGAAGCTGTGGACTGTGCGGTGGGAGCAGGCGCTAATCAGAAGCAGCGCCCTCCGCGGGAAGGGGGGCTGGCCGGCCTGGCTCGCATTAGGGGCAGCAAGCCTCCCAGGGGGCCAGGCTGGTGGAGTGTGTCAGCTGATAGGCTGCTCCTCTGACATCTCTTCCCCTTCTCAGGGCCCCCCTTTCAGACACTCTTGGGGTACATGCCACTTAAAACTGCCCATTGAACTCAGGGCTTCAGAATGGTCTGCACTTCTTATTGCCCTGACAGCTGAGACCCTCCTCACTCAGGCTGGGCTTCCCATCAGGAGCCTCCTGGTAACTTTCTTCTCGAAGAGAGAGTGTGATATGGAACCGACTTCTTTTTATGTGATTTAAAATGTCAAAGTAAATTTTAAATCAAGGAGAAGCATTAAGCAGGCAGTTATGAAGATGAAAAGCTTCCAAAATGATTACGCGTGGTGAATTGGGTAATTCGGCCTGTCTGTGATTGTATATTTTAACGTTTTGGAAAAACCTGATAAGTGAACGTGTTGGCATGCCCACGCTCTGCCTGGAGCAGAGCAGTGGCTCTGCTCCCCAGCTCAGTTTCTAGTAACTGTGAGTTGTTCCCGTCCTCTCTTCAGTTGTCTGAGCGGTGTGTTGGGTCAGAGAGTCTACAGTGAGCTGGAATGTCACAGGACTAAAGTGGTGCTTGAAAAGTATCTGCACAGTTCTCGGCACACACTGAAGGCTGAATTCACTTCCTTTTCCCGTCCTGCCACATGGTAATTCGGTTTCTCCCAGAAGCAGAGCCCGAGTCAAGGATTCGGTGCATGTGGCCGATTCAGGCTGTGATCAGCCCCAGGAAGCAGCAGTGGGAAAGTGAGACAGGAGGGGAAGGGAGCTGTGTCAGTCAGCGTTCTGCAGAGAAACAGAGCCAGTCAGATGTGTGTGCATTGATATTGTAGTTTGGAGGCAGTCTGAAGGCGGGACTCCTTCTTTGGGGGTGACTTTAGTCTTTTTCTCATGAGGTCTGTTAAGTGATTAAATCACATTACGGAGCGTAATCTTCTTTATTTGGTGTCTACTGATTTAAACATGTCCTTTAAAAATACCTTTGCAGGGGCGCCTGGGTGGCTCAGCTGGTTAGGTGTCCAGCTCTTGGTTTCGGCTCAGGTTGTGATCTCAGGGTGGTGAGAACCAGCTCCATGTTGGTTCTGTGCTCAGTGTGGAGTCTGCTTAAGACTCTCTCTCCCTCTCCTTCCTCTCCTTCCTCTCCTTCCTGTGCCTTTCTGCCATTCTCTCTCTCTAGAATAAATCCATAACTCTTTAAAAAAAATAAAAATAAAAAGACCTTTGCAGGGATACCCAGGTTGGGTCCTGCAGTCTAGTCAGGTTGGCACATCAAGCAAGCCACCACAGCAGCCAACAGAAGGTGGTGTTGTTGAATCCTGCTGGGGAACCCTGAGGGTCCATGCGCAACACCCCTCCGAATTACTCCACCCAAGGGATGAGGGTGCTAGGCTCCAGCGGTACTGAGGTCTGCAGAGGCTTCGGTCCATCATGCATGTGGGTAGAGGCACCAGAGAAAGCTCTCAGGAAACCTGAGGGTGCAGGTGCAGGTGCAGGTTGTGCTGGACAGCAGAGAAATGGTACAAGCCAAGAGGATGTGGGTGGGGAACTGATCCTATCTGCTCTGTCTTCCTGTGATCCTTTCTACCCCGGCTCTCCCTGAGCTGAGCTGGCTCATCATTGGCAAGAGGGTTTATATCCTCTGTCCTCCCCATGTTCCCCCTTCCCGAGGGAGGGCAGCTCTTGCCCCCGGGAGGAAGGCCAGGGAGGAGGCACTCAACAGCGACCACTGCCGTGTTGGTTTTGCCCAGCCGTAGCCTGACTCGCCTTCCAGCACTGCCCAGCCCTGGCTCTGGGCTTACTAAACACAACTTGGAAACCCAGTCCATTTCTACTTATCCTTTCTTACTGTTTGTTCTTCTTCATTACATCGCCTTCGATTGTCCAGGTCTCAGGTCCCCTGGTGACCCAGCCTTGCCTTGGCAATCAGCTGTTTGCTGAAGGAAACACATTGGGGCGGACCGGCCCTTGCCGACCAGGACTCCGCCAGCTCGGCATGGCAAGATCCCTAAGATGGCAGAGGCCCAGGAAAACCATTAGACGCTTCC
Organism: Spilogale gracilis; assembly: GCA_004023965.1. Lineage (NCBI taxonomy): Eukaryota > Metazoa > Chordata > Mammalia > Carnivora > Mephitidae > Spilogale > Spilogale gracilis. Next base: position 51,209 of record PITA01009285.1, on the reverse strand, counting down.
AGAATACACCCATGGCAGCTGCAGAATGTCTATCCTGGTCACTTTCCTCCCTCCTGGCTCGTACCTCCTGTGCTGGCTGATCCCTTTGATGTTATTAAAAACCGGAGCCGTCCCCACTGCCTTGCTTCCCATGCTTAAATGTGGGCAGGGTGGTCAGCTCTTTACTGGGACAAGAGCCCCAGCTTCCAAGGGGCTGGTGCCTGGGGACAGGGCCATCTATTTTCCCATGGCTCTGCAGCCTCATCTGGTCATTTTGGGGACAGTATGTTCCTATCTCTCACTTGAGAAGTGCCACATTCCCCTGAATCCACAGAACAGTTAAAAAATAAAGGGTCCCAGAGGGCTGAATCTCTACTGTGGTACAGAAAAATAGTGAAATAGGTCTCTTAACACTAATGCCCAATTTACCTAACAAAGCACAGCATTGTAGGGTGACTGACTCTGAAATTCGGAAAGTAAGACCTCTGGTGTTGATCCAATGTGCATCTTGTATTGTGACCTTTTTTTTTTTTTAAGTTTCGGATTGTGTCCCAGTAGGTTCTGCCCGCTGACATTATGTGCTCAGGAGTAGGCGAGGAGTGTTTTCTCTGGGAGTGCAGCTCAGTATGCCCGAGCACAGGCCCCATAGAGCTCACGATGCTGTGGAAATGATAGGTGCTCTACCGTACGCGATCCGTATACTCAGCTCTCTGGGAATAAAGTCAGCTTTAGCCTTGGTCTGAGTTTCCGTGGGTGTAAGCGTAATGAGGGCAGGGCTTGTGGGACTGTTTCTGTGGGGACCTCTGTGGCCAAACAGGGGAAGAGCAGGGCTGCCCTGTCCCCTGCGCCTGGTCGGTGCCTGGCGCATAGTCGGTGCTTGGGGGACGTGATGACACAAAGTCCAAGGGACGTCGTGGTCGTAGAGCACAAGTCAACATCTGGGATTTATTGAGTAATTGCTCCCTTGTGTTGGGCGTCTATCCCATTGCTTTATAGGAATCGGGATTATGTGTAGCCATGATAATTCCTGCAGTTCTAGTAATACTCTGTAGGTTCATGAGGGTGTCTTCCTTTCAGGATGCCAGCTGTCCCGGGTTACTGATGTGTATATTGGTAATTACTGCGAATTACTGCTGTGTATATTGGTGACTCGGTATCTCAGGGGGTTTAAGACAGGGAGAGCCATGACGTGTGATACCCAGAGCATCACCGGGAAGACAGGGGGCGGCCTGATTGTCTCTTGATTCTGTGAGGATGCTGCCCCTGTGCTTCTCTCCAAGAAGCTGTGTACTTGGGCTGCAGCGCTTAGTGGCAGCGGGGAGGAAGTGTATGAATTGTGCTTGTGAGCCCGGGAGTGGGGAGTGCAGGTGGCCGTGTCCGCACACCAGAGTCCTCACTGATGTCTTGACCTTATTTATTGGCAGGCCTCAATTACGTTCTGACGGCTGATGTGGCCAAAAAGGCAAAGGGCCAGTTGCCCAGGGTCTACTTCGTGTTGCTGGGAGAGTCCCTGGGTCAGATCACAGAGAAGCTGCAGCTGGTCCACATGGAGGAGACGTGTCATCACTACGTGGCCCACGTGAAGGTCAGTCCTCCTTTTTCTTCTCCAGCTTTGATCTCTGGATATTCACTCAGAACTAGTGGAACCTACTTTTATTGCGTGTTACGTGTACTTTGGCTTCTAACATTTTATTTCACAAGGAGGAGAACATTCGTTTCTTCTTTTCAAGTTGGAGTCTGACAGCCTTTTCCTTATCTTACCATGCTGATCTCAGCCTGTGAGGGGAGTTATGGTGGGCCAGGAGACCAGTGACACTCCCTGACCTTGACTTGTCCTTTTGGGAGGCTTCTCATCCTCTTCCCTCTTTGAAGCTCTGTGGTCTTCTCAGAGGAGAGCACTAGAACTACGTGTGTCGGGGTCCGCAATGCTGCTGGATCGCACTGCACCTGACGGCTTCCTCAGTGGTCCACTGCACGTTAGCTCAGAGTCATGGTTAAGGCATTTTAAAACTAGTAGGATGCGGTTTTTGTCCCTTGATTACTTTCTGTTTATTTTAAGAGTGCTTATTTTGGCCCCTTTTCCCTCTCACTCTAAATAAACTTTCCAATGTTTTTTCCTACTTGAGATTGTTTGTGAAATACGCTTCGCCGCTAATTCTGGAGGCCAGGCTTTGATTAGCTATGGAGTGGCCCTGTGTAGACAGGTGCTGGCAGGGTGGGAGTCCTGGGGGTGCCCAGTGCTGCTGGAATGGCCAGGCACTGGCCCACAGGGAGAGAGCACATGAGATGGAAGGACCCATGTGAACCCGCCACGTGGTGCGGAGGGCTTTTGGAGGCATAGACCTGGCGTGTGTCTACGTGGATGAATACTTTGACCTCTGTGTGTCTTAGTTTCTGCATCTCTAAAATGGGCACATATGCTTGGAAAGGCCCTTGCATGGAGTCTGACCCCCCAGGAGGCACTCGGCATTATCATCTGTTTGGGCCGTATGTAATGGCCAATATTCTAACGTTCTTGACTTAAGAAAATGGTATTTTCATGTAGTTCAACCAAATATTGGTGCTAATATTAGCCAGTGGCTTTCTGGACAGTAGTAAAAATAGTCCACGGATTCGAACCTCATTCCATTATTGAGTTGCTAGTGCAGAAGCGGGAGAGTAACAGCTGCTTCTTGAGGCTTCGCGAGCATATACGGAGAAATCCCCCCACATCCACGGCGCCTGGTGTGGCCTAGAGCCCATGTGTCTGGGCCCCCGAGATGCTTTTCCGTGGGGCTGGGCTGCGTCCCTTGCCAGGACGCGTGCTGAGGCCTGCCCGGACTAGCTGCCCCGTGGCCCGGCGTCTAGAAAGCGGGGCTTCCGTTAAGCCAACTCACGTCTCTAGGTCTTAGATTACATGGCCTCACGCTTGCCCTTGGGGGTGTGAGGCTGCCCAGGACAGAGACCTGTAAGTGCCCGCGCTCGGTGTCTCCACACTTCCTAGAGGTGGGGCGTCTTCCCTCGGGCTTCCTTGTGCTGCATGTCTTCCGTGAATGCTTCTCTTCAGGGCTCTTGGCCACTCGACTTTTCGCTTTGGTAGAGGGGTTGCCCTCCGTGTCATGGCCTCAAGATAGGGCCCCAAAGAGCCTGCAGGCCTTTGCAGAGTGCACCCCACCCCCAGCAGTAATGAGGTGCCGGCCAGAGGCGGGGCGGTTTCTGGAGTGGCCTCTGAGGGTAACAAGGGGGGGTGAGGGGAGGGGGGGGAGAGCAGGGCTACCCAAGCCTGTCGGTCCTGCTACTTCCTGATAGCCAGGGCTTGCCAGAGTCTAGCAAATAAGCATAAAGACTTCTTCATCCAATCCAAAAGTCAGATAAACAGCAAATTATTTTTTTTTCGTAGAAGTACAGCCAAAAGAGTGCATGGGATGTACTTACACTAAAAATGATTTGCTGTTTATCTGAAGTTCAGATTTAACCGGGCATCCCACTGGAAGATTCTGCCTTCCTGATACCCTTCATCCGACAGTTTGGCATTTCTCCATTTGATCAAAACATGGTTGAAGGGGTTCCCTGCCCCTGGGTGAGCCACACAGCCCCCAGAGAGGCCAGGTGGGAGCATAGACTTGGGGGCCTGTGGGGCAGCCGATCCCCCACAGATCCCTATGTCTATGGCCACTCTTTGGTGCCTGGGATGCCAGGAGCTCTGTGCTCACTGGCCCTGAGAGCCCTTCCCTGAGGGTGAGTCTGTGGAAGCCTTCCCCCCAGGGAGTTTTGAAAGCAGATCACTGGACAGCAATCGTGCTAGCATGAAATTCTGGAGTGGCTTGCCTGGATTATGAGCACAGCCTTGGGCAGATGGCAGAATTCTTGGTGTCCACCTCTAGAATAAAGTCATGAATGTGTTTTCTCTGAGGAGACAGTGAGTCGTCCCTAAATATGCAGACGAGAAGGTTGTGAAGGCACCAAGAGTGCAGTCCTCTCATACTTGGATATATTTCTTCTGAGAACTTTCTTGGTTCTTCCATGATTTGATGTGTCCTAATCCATAGTGTCAGTGATTTTTCACCAGCATGTGAGATAAATGTGGACAGTTATAGATCTAATGGTAAAGAGTTCTTTCATATTTAACCGTCATTTTCTTTTATTTCTGTGTCAGCATGTAGAACACAAAAAAAATTTTAAAAAGAGAAAAAAAAATCTAAACCCACCAAGTAGCCGTGGCTGCCAAGAAGAGATGACGGTGGTGGCCACAAGATTCGGGTGGGCGAGAGTGACTCAGGAGCACGGAGTGAGCACACACCTCTCTGAGATGATTTGGGGTGTCTTGGGGAAGAGCCAGAGAGCAATGTGGGGTGTGGAACCTGGAGAAGTTTGGATGGGATTCCTACTTGGCTGCCTTCTCATACAAGGACATGGGGTGGTGGGATGCACCAGGAAGGCCTGGGCTTCTGTGGCCTTTGTGCTTCAAGAGGCAGCATCCCTGTTAAGTGGCACTCAGGTGGCTGATCTTTCATAACCACTAGGAAAGGTTCTTGACCGGTTGTCTGGTCGACTACCTGGGCGCTGGCAGAGGACACGATGAACGGCAGAGGCAGCCAGTTTGCCCATTAGGGCGAACGCTCCTGAGCTGGCTGGCTGCACGTGGTGTGGCCCGGTCACCCAGCTGGCCAAGGAGGCGGCAGGCCTGGCCCTGGTGTGTCCTTCATGGGAAAACAGCCGGGGAGGCCGTGGCTCTTGTGGGGAGGAAGTGGCAGCGGGTGGCCTCCTGGAGTGGGGACTGGGGACCGGGAGCTGGTCTTCTGGGCATGACGTCTTGGGGTAGCCTCTCCCGCAAGCGGGGCCTTCTCGATGGGCTGGCGCGCAGCTTTGTAGATACAAAAGGAAGGTAAATAAAAGCGCTCTGGCTTATCGCACACCATATGGCCAGCAGACTGTGAGGCAGGCGCGAGGGGCTGGGTGTGTTTTGTTTAGGCTATCTTTAGGTAGTTTTTTTCTTTTTTGCTTTAAGCCTATTCCAATCCTTCCCCCCCCCCCCACTTCCTCCTTTTCCCTGGAAGTTTTCTTTCCATATATGGTGATAAGTATCTCTATCGTCGAAGACTGTTTGAGCTAACACCTGCCTCCCAGGCTAGCTGAGTTGTCCCACTTTATTCGCTTTTCAGCCCTGCCGGGGCCTTTAGGACGGACAGAATTCCACGGTAAGCCCCACCTCTTGGGGGAGCCGGGTCGTTCTCAAGGACTCACTGTGACCCCCGGAGCGGAGGCGGGTCAGGCTCCTTCCTTGGCCTCTGCCTCAGAGTCCACGTGCCCCAATTCCTCTGCCCTCCTTCCCCACCCAGAGCAGCCGAGTTCTGTGCATTGGCTCCCTCCTACCCGGGAAGCGGGCTGGAGGCATCTCGGGGGTCTTCCCAGTGGTCGCACGTGAAAGCCCTCACGGGTCGCTCAGCCCACGTTTCCAGCCTCGTCTTCTGCGTGACCTCACACATATGCTCGGCTCCTGTCGACGTGGCCCGGCCCCTTTTCTTCTGGAAGGTGCCTCACGTGTTTCTGCACCTTGGGTCTTGGGCCCACCCCAGCATCTCTGGCACCTCAGTGAGCCGAGCTCCAGTTTCTGTCAGATCTATGAAAAACCACATAGCCTTCACATGGTTTTTGCTTCTTTTTTTCATTTTTATCTTAACACACACTTCCCGTGGTATCTTATTTCATATTTTTTTCTGTAAATCAGCTGACATTTTGCCCCAAATAAAATCATTTGAAACAGAAAGTGTGTGCCCTCCTGTACTCAGAAAACCAATTATTCTATACCAAACGGAAAATAACTATAAAAGTGAGTACACTGAAGACACAAGAATGTCATCAGACCTTAACTGGATTTCATGGTCTGCCAGAGCCTGTGAGGAAGCCGCCCACTCCTCCCGTGTGAGGGAAGGGGGCTATGCAGTGCTAGGGAAGCGTTCAGGACACACGGCAACCACACTGAGCTCCCCCCTGACGCGGTCAGAAGGCCTGGCAGGGTACCGACCCGGGAATAAATTTCCAACTGTGTGGGTCCTGATACAGTGCCAGGGAAAACCACGTCCTGAGCCCAGTCCGGGAAGGCCTGGCCATGCTCTGCGTTGATGGGGTGCACTTGGCCCCTCTGGCCTGCTGGAGGTTGCCTGTTCAAGGCCCCATCAGTCCACAGCTGGCCATTCTCTTGGGCCCATGGGGTGCCGCCGTCAACTGCCTGTCTCCCGGGAGCTTCATCGGTGCCGCCTCCTTCCTGCTTTGGGACAAAACAGGCGCAAAACAAATACTCGTCCACCTGAGCCTTGTTGAAGTGACTCTCACTGGTCAGCTGGAGTGAGGGGTCCCAGGGAGCATGTGTCAGGGGGATGCCTGCTTCCAGGAGGTGCCGATGTGAGGTGGCAGGAAAGAGCTGTGGGCCCTGTGGCCCAAGGCGAAGACCAAGCAAGCATGACCTGTCGTGGCTCCGTTGTCTTCGGGTCTGTGGGTGAGCTGGGGTGACAACCACGCTCCGGCCTTAAGTCCTGCCCGACGCCTTGAGAACTGACCCCCCTGTAAGCCAGATGCATGTGTGTGCCGCCTGGTGAGGGCCTCTGCAGGAGCTGGGGACCAGGGCAGCAGCCTGAGTCTCAATGGCAGAAGCCCAGGCACGGCCTGCGGCCCGCGGAGCGAGGCGTGGGTGACGCCATCCCCAGCCCTGAGGACCAGCCGGCCCTCCAGAGGCCTTCAGAAAACTTTCAGTCAGCAACACCGTGTGTCAGATGCTGTCAAAGGAGCTGAGAACAAGGATTGATGTTACAGGGGGGACAACAGCCCCCACGCCGCCACAGACAGGGGACTAGGGATGCACACTGGCTTCCCTGAGTAGCCACAGATGTTCATGCCGTTGTGCTTTTGTGTTGCTGGAGGGTTTTTCGAGGGAGTTCAAACCTCAGGTACCACGGCTCCTCTGTTGTTTGTGGGAGCCGGTGGTCGGCCCGGCCTGGCAGAGGGCAGGGCTTCTCGGGCCACCAGGGCTCCGCAGAGGTCACGCCATGGGCTCTGCCCACGCAGTCCACTCTGTTTCTCCTTCCACATCCAAAGAGATGCCTTCGGGCCGAGCTCCGCTCACCTGACAGCCTGAGAGTTTGCGGGGCCTTGGGCCGTACTGGATGTACTGGTCAGATGTTGGAGGCTTTTATCTTCCCAAGTTTATGAAGCCATAGTTAAGGGAGGTTAAGCTGGAGTGTGTAAGAACTCTGTGAGGAAGGGGAGAAAGGGAAACGGCAAAATTTCCTTTTTTATCTGGACAAGTACCTTGTTAAACCTTTTGTTCATCTTGATAAAGAAATAGCTAAAAAGGAAAAAGTTGTAAGATTTGGGGGAAAGGGATGCAGATCTTAGATGGAGGAATTCGTCTTAAAACTTATGTTAATTGGTTGTATATGTACATAGTTAAGACAAATGTTTATCCAGTTTCTTACGTGTTTTTCAAGTGCTGGTCAATAGACACACAGAGTTGTGTGCGTATAACCCCTTTTTACAGGAATGGCAGCACACCGTGACACACGGTGGTGCAGCCTGCTTTTTTCTTCTAGAATGTCCAGTAAGATGGGTAAACAGATTTTGGTAAATCCGTACAATGGACTACCACTCGGCCATGACAATGGACTACCGATGTACACAATCACATGTATAGGCAAGTACGTGTAATGTGTGACCCTGTGTATGTGCACGTATGCAAGAACATGACGGGTGTTAAAAGCATGATAAGTGAAAGAAATCAGACACAAAGAGCTTCTAGTAGTATAGGGGATCCATTTATATGACATCATGGAAAAGGCCAACTACAGGGACATTAAGCAGATCACTGGCTTTTGGGGGCCAGGGATGGGGAGGAGATGGGGCTGATTAAGTGCATAGAGGCAAGAGGGACCTTTTCAAGATGATGAAAATATTCTGGATCATGAATGTGGTGATGATTATATGATTGAATACGTTTATTAAAGCTCGTCAAAGTGCATAGTTAAAATTGGTCAGTGTTACTGTATATAAATCATATTCCAATCAAAACATATTTTTTAATACTTTATTTATTTATTTGAAAGAGAGAAACCAGCTTGAGAGGGAACACAAGCAGGGGGAGTGAGAGAGGGAGAAGCAGGCTTCTCACTGAGCAGGGAGCCCAATGTGGGGTTCAGTCCCGGGACCCCGGGATCATGACCTGAGCCGAAGGCAGATGCTTAATGACTGAGCCACCCAGGCGCCCCCAAACTTACTTTTTAGAAAATGGATCTTGAGGATCTTGTTCCTTATTGGTGCTTGCAGTTTCCCTGTTCTCATTCATGTCTGCACGGTAACCTGTTGAAAGACTATTTATTTAACCTGTCCCGGGGATCTTCTCAATGATCCAGCTCCAAACTGACTTCACCTGAAGTTTGTAGATCAGTAATCTCACTTTGCTTCTCTAGATGTGGTTCAGGTTCCCTTTTTGGAAAACCTCAGCTTGCCTTGGGAAGGGGATGAAATATTAATGGAATGTCCCCTCCACCTGCAGTCATTTCTTCTTCCCTGCTTCGGGTCTAGAGCGTCCTGGTTGAGGGTTTGTTGAGGAGGAGGGGTGGAGGGGCCCTGGTGGTCCCTGAGGTGGCCTTGGACACGTGTGTTGGGAGGATGAGCCTTTCAACATTGAGGTGCCGGAGGCAGGGCTCTGGAGACCATGCTTGAAGCCAGCCCCTAGAGGGCGGTTCTTTTGACCACCTCCTCCAGGGGACGGGTTGTGCACAGCTGGGGAGGGATCACAAATTCAGGGTGTGTGGTGCAGGTTCTACGTGCGTGTTGATACCCTCTGTGAGCACTGTGTGGTCATTGGTTTCCTCGTTGGGTGGAATGGAGTCTCTGGCATGTGGACGGTGCCATAGGAGACCTTATGATTAGTGAAGGTACAATAATTCTAATACAGCGGCTTTGCCCATCTCACCCTTGTTTTTTTTTTTAAAGCTTTTTATTTATTTATTTTAGTGCAAGACAGCAAGGGGGGAGGCAGAAGGAGAACACTCCCCACTGAGCAAGGAGCCAGACATGGGGCTCAATCCCAGGACCTCCTTGGTTCACGACCTGAGCTGAAGGCAGACTCTTAATTGACTGAACCACCCAGGCTCCCCACCTCACTTCCCCCCGCCCCCCACCTCGGAAACAAGGCTGATATAAATATTGAGCCATGGCATTGACACTAATGGTTTTATTATAGACTTTTTTTTTCAAAGATTTTATTTATTTGACAGAGAGAAACATAGCCAGAGAAGGAACACAAGCAGGGGGAGCGAGAGAGGGAGAAGCAGACTTCCCGACGAGCAGGGAGCCCGATGTGGGACTCGATCCCGGGTCTCCGGGATCATGACCTGAGCTGAAGGCAGTCGCTTAACCAACTGAGCCACCCAGGCACCCCTATTATAGACTTTTTTTTTGTACTTCATATGAGACATGCCTTATATCAATTGTGGGTGAAATTTTCATTTTAAGAGACAGTTTTCTCTTTGTAGTTATGTACTCCAGATTTAGTATGTTGATACCCTTATAACCCTAATATTCTTTTGAAGTCACACATGATAATGTGTTGTCTTACTGGTTTTGTCTCTGTATTTGAGATATGATTTTAAAGAATTACAAGAATTTTCTTTACCCCTCAAACCTAAAGCTTACATGTTTATTATAAGAGAGATTTCCTTCAAAGTAAGTATCTTTGAGTAGTTCCTGTTTTGGAATTTCCTCCATGATTTATTCACTTTTTTAAAAAATTAAGATTAAATATAAGGCACTTGGGAGGCTCAGTCAGTTAAGCATCTGCCTTTGGCTCAGGTCATGATCCCGGGGTCCCCCCACATTGGCCTCTCTGCTCAGCAAGGGGCCTGATCCTCCCTTTCCCTCTACCTCCTCTCCCCTTCTTGTGCACTCTCTCTCTCTCCCTCTCTCTCTCTCAAATAAAATCTTTAAAAAAATTAAGATATAATTGACATATAACATTAGATTCGTTTCAGGTGTGCAAAACGATTCCCTCTATGTATGCATTGCAGAATGGGCCCTACTGTAATTCTAGTTACCATCTGTCACCACACATAGTTACAAATTGATTTAAGATTTAATATCATAGTAACTTTCAAATATTAACTGTAGCACATACTGTATATTACATCCCCAGGACTTACTTATTTTAAAATGGAAGTTTGTACCTTTTGACCCCCTTCACCCACTTACCTCTCCCCACCCCCCCATCTCTAGCAATCACCAATCTATTCTCTATCTGGGAGTTGTGACTGTTGTAGATTCCACATATAAGTGCGAACATAAGGTATTTGTCTTTCTCTGGTTGACTTACTTCACTTAGCATAATGTCCTTAAGGTCCATACATGTTGTTGCAAATGGCAGGATTTCCCTCCTTTTTTTATGACTCAATATTCTTGTGTGTGTGTGGGTGTGTGTGTGTTGTGTACACCACATCCTTGCCCATCCACTCATCACTGGACACTTAGGTTGCTTCCATACCTTGGCTGTTGTAAATAATGTTACAATGAACATGGGAGAGCAGGCAATCTTTTCAAATTAATGTTTTTGTTTTCTACGGGTAAATACCCAGGATTGGAATGACTGGGTCAAATGGTAGTTCTGTTTTTGAATGTTCACTTTTAGGGGCGCCTGGGTGGCTCAGTTGGTTAAGCGACTGCCTTCAGCTCAGGTCATGATCCCGGAGACCCGGGATCGAGCCCCACATCGGGCTCCCTGCTCGACGGGAAGCCTGCTTCTCCCTCTCTCACTCCCCCTGCTTGTGTTCCCTTTCTGGCTATGTTTCTCTCTGTCAAATAAATAAAAAATCTTTAAAAAAAATGTTCACTTTTAATCAACGGTAAACTTTTAGAGTTCACTTGAATTTAAAAAGCAGCAGGATTTCTCTGTGATCCTCTCTAGTAGATAATAGTCTATTTGGGGAAAAGTGAGGTGTGATAATGAAAATTAGGAAAGAATTTTGCCAAATGGTTCTTACTAAAAGAAGAATTCCTACAATAGCGGAAGCTGCAAATATGAATTGAGCATTTATTAAGTAGTTGCCAGTCATTGTCCATTACTACTTCCACTCTTTTTTTTTTCAGGATTAAAAAAAAATCTTTTATTGAAGTGAAATTCACATAACATAAAATTAACCATTTTTTAAATTTTTTATTCTATTTTTTCAGTGTTCCAAGATTCATTCCCCATGCCCCACACCCAGTGCTCCATGCAATAGGTGCCCTCAGTACCCACCATCAGGCTCTCCCATCCCCTCACCCCCCTCCCTCCAAGTCCCTCAGTTTGTTTCTGAGTCCAGAGTCTCTCATGTTTCATTTCTCTCCGTGAATTACCCTATTTCCCATTTCCTTTCCTTCTCCTACTGTCCTCTAGGTTACCCCTTATGCACCACAAGTAAGTGAAACCATGTGATACTTGACTTTCTCTACTTGGCTTATTTCACTCAGCATAATCTCTTCCAGTCCAGTCCATGTTGCTACAAAAGTTGGATATTCATCCTTTCTGATGGAGGCGTAGTATTCCATTGTATATATGTACCACATCTTCTTTATCCATTCGTCTGTTGATGGGCACCTTGCTCTTTCCAAAGTTTGGCGATTGTGACCATTTATGCAATGAACATTGGGGTACATACAGCCCTTGTTTTTTTTTACTACGTCTGTATCTTTGGGGTAAATGCCCAGTAGTGCAATTGCAGGGTCGTAAGGTAGTTCTATTTTTTAATTTTTAAAGGAATCTCTACACTGTTTTCCAAAGCAGCTGCACCAACTTGCATTCCCACCAACAGTGTAAGAGGGTTCCCCTTTCTCCGCAGCCTCTCCAACACTTGTTGTTTGCTGTCTTGTTAATTTTGGCCATTCTGACTGGTGTAAGGTGGTATCTTAGAGTGGTTTTGATTTGAATTTCCCTGATAGCTAGTGACGCTGAACATTTTTTCATGTGTCTGTAAGCCGTTTGTATATCTTCTAGGGAGAAGTGCCTCTCCATGTCTCCTGCCCATTTTTTGATGTGTTCATCTTCTTTTTGGATGTTGACTACTTCCACTCTTCATTTTCTCCTCACACTAACGTGAGAAGTAGTTACTATTGTTGGCCTTCTCTGGGGGATTTAAAGACAAGGCAAAGATGAGTGAAGGAACTTGCCCAGGACCAGCTGACCAGGAGCAGAGGTGGGATTTGAACCCAGCAAGTGTGGGTCTCAAGGCTGGGCTCTTCACCACTACATGGTAGCCCCTCTCGTAAGCCTGAACCACGATGAACAGAGCACTTGAATGACAGGTACTCTTCTAAGAGCTTTGCACAGATCAGAGAGGGTGTATAATTTGCACAGTGTTGCAGAGCTAAGGAGAGCCTTTATGGGAATGAGCACACGGCCGCCACAGGGGGCAGCCGCTGATGAGCACCTCGCATAGCAATAGTGTGCTACTGGTGTGTGTAAGGACCGGCTCTCGGGAGGGGACCTGCCCTAGAGCATTTTGCCAGCCTGCCTGATATGACTATACCCACCAGGGCTGATTTCCTCCTGTCAATGTGGCATCACTGGATGTGGCATTAGGAAGAAATGCGCCGTGCTATGGTATAGTATTTCCATATCATGCGTGAGAGACTATGCCAGATCAGATCTGATAACCTTAAGAACATAGATAACAGTAAAGCATAATAAAATAACTAGGAAGTGATGTTTTGAGTATTTATTACTCACCTTAACTTAATATGATTCTCTTGATTGTAAGCTTATGCAATGTAATGAAGGCTGTTACCACCCCTGGCTCATGCACGGTCTGAAAATTGAGCGGTTGGCTCTTGCAGGCTCACTGCAGAATGTTCCACGGGCCGTGACCACTCGTCTGCTGTCTGTCTCTAGTGGGTCCTGTCACTCACGTCCTGCCTTACACACAGATGTTTGATTATCGGCATCTTTCATTCTTGTTTCCTGTGTTTTGTTTTAGATCGACAGATAATAGGAAAGTTAAATTTGTGGCGTTAGTTTAACCACCAGACCACAGCTTTTTTATTTGTTCATTTGGTTCAGAGATACTCTGCATTTTTGATTGAGATGTTTAGATGATTTAATAGTTTCCAGTTAAAATAATGAAAGAGATTTTATTTAAATTTATCGAGGTAGCCGTTCCTCACTCCCTACCCCATATGCATGTTGGGATCCTGTTCAGCAACCCCTCTAATCGAAGAATAATGGGCTGATTGTTCAGTTGTCTTGGAGGAGAGAAGGGGCCTGGTGAAGGGGAGATTACCTCCCTTAGGCCACTTTTAAATCCTAGCAATCCCCTTACCTCTGGAGACTGAGTTTGGCCCAGACCTGATTAATGTAAGGTAGGCTGGCTGCTCCATGAGGCTCTCTTCAACCCCTTGGTTTTCTTGCTCGGTGATTGGATCAAGTAGAACCTTCGGGCTGGTCCTGCCCTTTGCTTACCGATTGCACTAATCACAGGCACCATATCCAGGTAGCCCAAATTGTATTATTACACTTTTCTTTGTTGTCTTAGCTCCCTCCCGAGGCCTGCATTCCCAAAGCCATCTGGAGGGTTCTCTGGCCTAATGAGGGAGCTCTATACAAATCAAGAAGGAAGCGCCAGGCCTGGGAACCACCCTTCATGTGGTGGCTGGTCCACCAGGCCACAGAATCCTTGCTGTCTCTGCCTAAGTGGAGGGTTTGCATCCAAGACCTGTCCAGCTCCCTGTGGGAGGGCCCACGGTGGCCTCTGAGTGAAGGTGGGTAAGCCGCGTGGACCAGCCACAGCGTTGGGCCCCCAGTGCTGTCTCCAGGGTTGGCTGCCAGCACCTGGAGGGAAGGGCTTGAGCCCAGCCTGATGGTGAGAGCCCCGTGTTTGGGTGGGAGCTGCAGTAGGCGAGGTGGGGGAAGAGAGCCCCCTTTGTGCTGTGGATAAAGGCATCTGTCAGAGGCTGATGACTCTTATCCGGGTGTAAGGGTACCAGTGGGGGCTGGTCCAGGGGATTCTTCTGCTGAGGAAGATTCCAAGCCAGCTGAGGATTTGAAGGAGATGACTATAATAATAGAATCCCTTGCTTCACCATGTCTCCTTTGCTCCCTGGAGCGGAGGCCAGACGTGGATTGGGTCACTCCAGGACCAGGACCTCTGCAAGGAGCCGCCCGTTCTCCTTGCTCTGTGAATGCAGCATAATACCCCTGGCTTTCGCAGGAATTCATTCAGCCACCAGGAATGGAGACCTGGCTACAGGGGCTTAAGCACATCAGTTGACCTTCCCCCACATTGTAAGACTCCTTACAGGAGGAAGAGAGGTTGCCAGTGCTATTTCAGAGAGCTCAGGGATGCGATTCTCATGACATTTCAGTTATCCAGGAAGTATGTAGTGAGTGCCTACCATGTCCTGGGCCCTGGGGGCCCACAGGTCCATCCATGAGCAGACAGAAATCTGTGCCTTCTGGGAGCTTAGTGGTGGGAGTCTGCCAGTGGTGGGAGACAGACGAGAGATCTAATAAAGGAGTAACTTCACTTGTGTTAGGTGATGAGGGCCCTGGAAAAAGAAAACAAATAGGGTGGGAGGGCAGGGTTGGGCTTCATGGAGGTCAGAGCACCCTTACTGAGAAGGTGGGATCTGGGCAGAGACTTGAAGGAGACAGGGAGCTAGCAAGGTGGATTCCTGCAGGAACCGATCCGACAGGGCCCCAGGGATGTGAGATGTGTTTGAGGAGGAACAGGGGGGCTGTGGGAGAGAATGGGGGAGAGGAGTCGGAGTGGCAGCGCTGGACATGGGATAGACCCCATCAGGCCCCAAGAGCCACGGGGAGGACTTTGTGTTTACTCTGACAGTCTGAGCGGAGGGGTGATGCGGTCTTACATTCCACTTTGAAGTAAGGGCTCTTCCTTTGAAAGGACGCTTCTTGCTGTTGTGTTGTGATGCACTCTGGGAGGTGGGATAGGAGCAGGGCATATCTAGAGGACTCTTCAAGCATCAGGGAGGAGAGCTTGGTGGCTCTGCTTTGGGTGATCGCGGTGGAGCTGGGGGAAGTGGTTGCACTCGGCGTTCATTTCGAAGGTGGAGCCTGAGGTTTTGATGGTCAGATGTCAGGGAATGAGGTGGCCTAGGTGTTCAACTCCAAGATTTTCAGCCTGAATAACTGGAAGCAGGGGGTTGTCAGTGGTGTTATCTTTAACGGGAATCAGGAAGGTCCCAAGTAGACCAGCTTTTAAGTGCATATTTAGACAGTGAGTTAGAAGCGCCCAGTAGATCCTGAAGTGGAGTTGCATATATATATATGAATCTGCAGTTTAAGTCCCGGTCTGGGTTAGAGGTATAAAGTTGGGAGTCAGCAGCAGATAGTGTACTTAAAGCCATGAGCTCTCATGACATCATCAAGATGAGGGAGAGCGGGGCGGGAGGAGGGAAGACATTCCTAGAACATTAGGAGCAGCTTTTCCTCATGATCCCATGTTGGCTGCTAAGTTCTAGCTACTATGTGCTGTCATGAACGGAGAAGGGCAAAAGGTCTTGCCATCTGATCTGAGGCCCCTGTAATGAGTCGCCCGTGACTTCTACCAACTCACCGACCATATCTCTTTCTTTCTTTCTTTCTTTCTTTCTTTCTTTCTTTCTTTCTTTCTTTCTTTCTTTCTTTTTCTTCCTTCCTTCCTTCCTTCCTTCCTTCCTTCCTTCCTTCCTTCCTCCCTCACTCTTTCTTTCTTTCTTTCTTTCTTTCTTTCTTTCTTTCTTTCTTTCTTTCTTTCTTTCTTTTCCTTTCCTCTTTCTTTCTTTTCTTTCTTTTCTTCCTTTTCTTTCTTTCTTTTTCATTTCTTTCTTTCTTTCTCTCTTTCTCTCTTTCTTTTCTTAAAGAATTTGTTTCTTTGAGATAGAGCACCGAAACAGAGGGGTAGAGGCAGAGGGAGAAGCAGACTCCTCACTGAGTAGGGAGCTGGATGCAGGGCCTGATGAGATCCTAACCTGAGCTGAAGGCAGATGCTTAACCAACTGAGCCACCCAGGTGCCCCTCACTGACCACATCTTAGGGGAGGTCGGGAGATGTCAGTTTTGGTTGGACATCCTATAGACTCTAATAGTATAGAGCTTTGCTGCCCAGCAGAACTTTCTGAGATGGAAATGTGCTATATCTTCACTGTCTAATATGGCGGCCACTAATTGAGTATTGAGACCTTGAAATGGAGCTAGTGTCACTGAGGAATGGAATTTTTACTTTACAGTTAAACTTAAATAATTACATGTTTCTAGTAGGTATCATATTGGACAGTGCTGATGTTGAAGTTTGATTATTCTAGAAGGAGGAGTAATACAGGGCAAGCAACTTGCAGGCTCTGTGACAGGAGGACATGGAGTGTTCACAGGACATTGGTCATGTAAGTCAAGCCTTAGAAGCCAAATGGAAACATAAATTACTGGGTTGAAATTTGAGTGACTGTTTCACTTTATAGTTACGTACCGTGATTCAAACCCGAGTTTCAAGAATGCCACAGATCATAGTCTCTCTGTCCATAGACTCCCTCTTCTGGAGCCCACGTGCATGCATGAGCCTGTATTCACAAACATAGGGTTCGTGGACCCTATACAGCCGGGGGGAGGGAACAGCGTTAACTCTGAGAAAAGCAGTTGTTCTCCCTGAGTCAGTCATTTAAGGAATGTCACAGTCTTGCATCTGATGCCCTCTGCTTTCTTGTCTGTGCCATGAAACTGTATACGCAGTGACGGCGTAGAGGGCAGAGATGGAATTGCTGGGTCCCAGGGGAGAGCATTGTAAGGTTTGAGACCCATTACAGAACTGCCTCGTAGTTTATAAAGGCCCTCCTTCCTGATGCTCGCACAAGTCCTGGCGGGAGCGATCGCTCCTGAGCTCAGCACGGGAGCTGGAGGGCTTTCCTGAGGGGCCCCACCAGGAGAAGCAGATGGTAAAAAGAAATAGAAAGTATGTCACAAACAAAAAATCTCTATGGGAAGAGAGGAGGGCATGTGGTAACACCACTGACCCCTTCCCTCACCTGGAGCTGAGTGAGTTAGAAAGATGGAATTACCTTCATGAGTCAGTTTACAAGGGCCTCTTAGACTTCAGCTTGCACACCAGTCACTGGGGGACCGCGTGGCGTGTCAAGGCAGACCCCCCGAGGCAGCAGGCCTGGGTGAATTTCTCACAAGCTCCCCCATCACGCCCATGCCACTGATGCATGGATCACATTCTGCAAAGCAAGAAGCTGGAACAAATCAGTACCAAGAGTTCCAAGAGGAGTCAAGGATGAAGACCATCATCCAGCAGTTTTCCAGGCATCAGAAGGTAGGGGAATCAGAGGGGCCAGCTGCCTCTCTCCTCATACTGCTGGTGGGAGTGTCCCCCGTCAGGGAGGAGAGGACATAATTCTGCTAGTAACACTGTGGCTTCGTTGTGACCTCGTGCGACCCGCTGGTTCATGCTGATGCTTGGCGGCAATGGAGGTGTGTCCTGTAAGGAGGGCCGGTGTGGGCTGCAGTGCCTCCTGTTTACCCACAGCCTGGTGCCTGAGGGATGATGTTGTTAGCAATCAGCTTACTGAGCATAGCTTTTTTGGCAGTTGTGTTTAACTTCACTGGAGTGTTTTGGGTACTGCCATGTCAGAAATCCATTTCTCTTCCCTAGAGACTAGGAACTTCTTAAAGTACTGCAAACTCTTTTAAGCAGAATAATTAAACAGTCACTCATTTCTTTCTCTTTTCCTTGGGTGCACTCTCTTAGAGCCAAAACAAATGAGAAACAACTTAGATTTCATGGGTTGTTCCCACATTTGAGAGAAAATGGTGGTCATGGGAATTTTCTTCCTAGATTCCTGGTGACCTCTGTTTTTGAGGATGGGGAATCTTGCTGGTTGGAGTGGACGTGGGTGGCAGAATGGGTTCCCTCACATAACAACCAGCCAGGGAAGCCCCCACCCTGGGAAACCCACCCCTCCCAAGGGGCCGCCTATAGTTGGCTTTTAGGGTCTTCTCCCAAGACAGATGTGGACCTATATCATTATAGCTGGAATAGTGGGGCCCCAAAGAAAAGTCTATCTATATGCATCCCACACGTTTTATTTGAAGAAGGGAATTTCAGGGACAGGAAGTTGCTTCTTTCTCTAAATGTTGCACTGGGGATATGCCAATAAGAGAATAAGCAGCAATGATAACTGTGAGAATGACTATCTTTTATTGAACATTTACTATATGCTTAGGGTTCTATGCATACATTTAGTCCTTATAAGAATGCAGTGCCGTATATTATACATAGAATTACATGTATTATAATTCTCTATACGTATATAGACAAAACAAAATCCCATTTTAGAGCTGTCAGATCTGACACTTGAGCCTTTAATTTAGTCAGGACCTCACTGCTACTCCACAGCAAAGTCTTGAGTTTGAATCCTATCTGACAACTTAGTAGTTCTGGGACCTTGGGACAAATGATGTAATCGTAACACTGGGGCCCATAAGAAATGATGGTTACTGTGATGGTGATGACAGCTCAGTCTGAGGAAGAGAAAGCCCTGCTCTGGGAGGCCTGTCTTCCAGGCAGATCTGCGCTTGGGTTCCCACACTGCTTGGAGAACTTGACTCAGGGCTGCACGTGCCCGTCCACATCTGATGTTGTCTGTCCAGGAGGGGGGCTTGGGGTGGGTCAGTGACGCCAGAGTGGGGGCGTGGCCTGGGGAAATAGAGGTTCTCTGTCCTCTCTTTGGTTTTCCCAGTCTGTCTTTGGCCTCAAACATTTAAAGAATAAATGTCAGTTAATCCACTTGAAGACCTGGAAGTCTGGTTCCTGCGTTCAGCCCACCAGTACGTATGTGCTGGGTGCCTTGTGCTACGGAATGTAGGGGGGGTGGAGGTGAAAATAGCCTTGGGCCCCCACCTTGGGAAACTCAGATTCTGACGTGGCCATGGTCTGATTTGGCCACATGTCAGCTTTGCCTTTCTCACCCCGTGTGCTCCGCCTTGAGTTGCCTTTGATGTGTACCCCCGATGTGATGGCCTGCATCCAGGTGAGTGGGTTGTGGCGCACCATGTGGGCTGCTCCGTTTGCTGAGTGCCCACCGGACAGAGCTGAGCCCTGGAGGGGTGGAGCATGGTGGGGCACAGCCCCTGCCTTCCAAAGAACTCTTTCCGGGGCCTCTGTTCTGAAAGTGAGTCTTGAAAGTCAGGCAGCCCAGAGCTCCTTGCACCCGCCTCCCCCCTGCACAGACCCACTCTTCCCAGATCCGGCTGGCTGCGAGGCTCCCTCTCCAGAATGACTGCCCTCTGCTTCGATTCTTCTCCCCACCCCCATTCCTTAGGTGGGCCGAGGCCTTCTTCCCACTTGTTATCTGGTGTCCTAGTCCGCTTGGGCTGTCATAACAAAATCCCACAGACCAGGTGGTTTCAACAATGAGAATTTTATATCCCCAGTTCTGGAGGCCAGAAGTCCAAGATCAAGGTGTGGGCAGGGCTGGTTTCTTCTGAGGCCCTTCTCCTTGGCTCACAGATGCTGCCTTCTCCGTGTGGCCTTCGATTCTCCCTCTGTGCGTGTCTGTGGACTTGTCACCTCTTCTTATAAGGACAGCCGATCCGTATTGGATTAGGGCCGACCCTAAAGACCTTATTTTAACTAATAACCCTATCTCCACATAACGGCCACACTCTGAGGTACTGGAAGCTAAGGCTTCAGCATAGGAGTTTTGGAAGGACACAGTTTTGCCTGTAACACTTTGGTACTTTCCGTTTGTCACCTTTATTTAGGGCAGGGAGCTTAGGATATCAGGCACGGTTACCCTGGGCCGTGCCTAATACGGAGTAGGACAACCCAACATCCTTGTCAAATGACTGATTAGATTCCAGCATCCTTTCTTCTTTACTGCCCATTTCAAAGGATGAGTAGAGTTCACGGACTGAAGTTCGAAGGAAAGATTTATTTATTTTTCCTGATGTAATGAATTAAACTTCTCCGACCCTGGAAAGAATTTGCTGGATGAAACCACATGAACACATACATGCACAACATTACCATTTTGGGGTCATTTATTAAAAAATAATAAGGAATTGCTTTCTGGATAATCTCTCTGCTTGGCTATAAATGTAATACTGGGGGAAAAGCAGGGCCCGGCTATTTACCCCACAGTGTTGGTATGAGGGTCAAATGAGACCTGGCTTATAATGTGCTAAACCCAGCACACTGGAAAATATGCAAACGCATTTATAAGAGTCCTCTGTAAATCCATTGAGGAAACTTGAGGCAGGTGCCCTCATCATCTTTTTTTAGTCCTTCTTAATTTTGCTTTTTAATCCCAAAGACCTACCAGATGTTGACTGTGGAGTCCCATTGGAACTCAGGCCCACATGCCTTCTCAGATTACTTAATCCGGCTCAGAAGGAATGAGGGAGGGACCCAAACATTTTCAGAAAGTGGTCTAAGGCCATTGCCCTGTACAGAAAGTCAGCTCTGTGGCTCACTGGGATGCCTGATGGCAAAAAGCTGATTCTGGTGATAGGGAGTCATGCCTAGTCACTAAGGCAGTGGTGGCTTTTATACTTCTATCCAGGAAGACTTGTCCCCAGAGTGGAAAGGCTAGAAGAGTGCTGCCCAGTAGAAATATAATTTAGGCCACATATGTAATGCCATGTTGAAAAAGTTACACAGATAAGATGAATTTTAATAACATATTTAACTCAATATGTAACCAATAGAAACATTAATGAAATAAGTGTTTTTTATACTAGATTTTTGAAACTCAGTGTGTATTTTCGCCATGTTACATGCTCACTAGGCACATGTGGGCAGTGGCCGCCATATTGGACAGCTGCCATACTGGTCTAGAATCGGACCTCCTAACTGGGATTGCTGCAGGGGCCCGAGTGTGAATTCATATATGTAAACACACTTCCTTAATCAACTAACAGTAAAAGTACAGCTCCTCTCCCCTGCGGTTCTGAGAAACACTTTAATATTGTAAAGGTTGCCCTCAGGCTTCGAGTAGGAAGCATGCTTCCCAGTTTCCTGAGCTGGAGTTTCTGGGAGCCCAAGCGTCCATAAACGTGGTGGTGAGGGTCTGTGAAATCGTTTCGGCATTTCAAAAGGCCTGCAGGAGGCCCAGTGGTGGCCGTCGGGCTGCTCAGTGTCGGCTTCATTGCTTTGAGCTGGGGTGTTCACCCAGCTTGCTGGTGACCTCGTGCTGCTTAGCTTTTGGCGACATTACAGGCTTCCTGGGGTCACGCTGGAGGGCATGGGACCGAGGGATCGGGTCAGGAAGATCTGGGGCTGTAGAGGCCCACGCTTCCGGTGTCAACGCTCTGACCCACCGCGCAAGGGCAGACCTTCCAGGGACTCATTTGTCAGCTCTGTGAGTACCCAGAGGCCCCGGAGGGTACAAACGGTGGATGAAGTAAGCTTAAGTGCTTCCTGTGTTGAAGTCAGGGCGTCAGCATTTCCTGTGTGCCACGGATAATGCTCTCCACCTGTGTGGCCGGCCTTCTCTGCCCACAGCTGCTCTGCTGGTGGGTTTCCCCTCTTCCCAGAGTCCCCCTCCGTGTCACCTCGCCCTCCTCCTGGTTCTGGGCCCATCAAAGCAGCCGCAGGCCTTCATCTGTCCCACCAACTCCCTACTCCCTCTTTCCTCAGGGGCTCAGTGTCCCTGCTCTTTGGGTCTCCCGGTTGTTATTGCTCTGGCCAGATATGCATCTTCTGTTTTCATTCTTCCCTTCCTTTGTATCTGTGTCTAAGCCAAGCTGTGCTGCCCACCCCCACCCTCCCACCTAAGGTCAGGGGAAAACAAAGGAGAAGAAATCCAAAGCAGCCAGTTTTCTGTTTATCCACAACAGTGTAGGGAAGATGCTTTAATAAGGAGGTTAAATGGATGTGCTAATTCCTTCCTGTTAATTTGTTCCGTCTCACCTGGTACCCAGCCGGCTTGACCCTTCCTGTGCATTGGCGTGTGTGCTAGGCGGGATATAACAGTCGTGCTCATCTGTTAGGCTCTCCTGAATCTGACGTTTGTTGCCTTTTCATCCTGTCTTTCCCCAGACTGGATGTCCTCCTTCCCTCCTCTTAGTGAGAAAACGTCAGCATGTAGCAGATGTTATCCTTCCCTGATTATGATTAGTTAACGAGCCACAAAATTCCGTAAGCCTAGGGTACAAGCAAGGGAGTGTTAGCAAGAAGTAGACATGGAGGTTTGGGATAATTTCATTAAAGACAGAACCATAACGAGCTCCTAACTGATGCTAAGACATCGGGCCTCAGGGACTGTTCCTTATATCCAGCACCAGACACGGTAACTGACACTGACTCATCACTCAGTAAATGCTCGCTGAATGTGAGAGAAAGCTGGGCTCCGTGAAAGACCAACAGGTGCCCAGGGAATGCTACTAGAAGCTGATGGTGTTAGCATTTACCTTAAGTCACTGATCCGTTTTGAGTTTGCTTCTGTGTGTCATCCAGGATATCATAAAACAGGTATGCATAAAAATATTCTGTTCGATTGTGACCATAAGTAAATGAGTATCTGTCGGACCACCAGGGCCTGAAAGCCTGAAAACCCATTGCCTGAGAGGTGCTACATTTCAACTTTGGCTTCAGAGAAGCTAGCCAGCAGCTCCCTAAATGGGGGATGTCGAAGCGGGATCTGTTCAGCCAGCCCTTCTGGGGGCGGGGGTGCGAGAGTGCTCAGCAGGCCATGCTCAGCTTGGAGGTTGGGGGTCTGCAGGAGGAGAAGCCTTCCTCCCCGGTCTGGATGTGACAGCTACTGTTGTTAAAGATCCTGCTTCTTCCTCCTTCCACGCCCCCCTCCCCCCTTATCGTCAGGCTGCAGCAAACATCTTTGGGTGTCTAATGGTCCCTTCTGGAGGGTAAGTTCCTATATATGGCTTTGTTGGGTCAGCGTTCCTGCCGCTTCCAATCCTGCTGATGTTGGCGTGGGTCACGAGTGCTGCTGTCCTCTTCTTGTGTCCCATCCCTCTAGAAGTGCAGCCCCGTGTGCAGAAGGCAGTGGGCCTGGCCGGGCTTCTCACCCCTTTTCTGCCATCCTGTGGATCAGCAGCAGTGCACAGGCGGGTCATTTTCATGGAACCATCTTTGTTGACACCCAGGTCCCTGTTTAAATCACATCGGCAACATGAAGAATACGGTCTTTAACACCAGCATTTCCCAAAGCTAGAGTGTTTCTTCCCAGTGGGATGGTAACGGGCTTTAGGTCAATAACGGAATAAAGTTTTGTACTCAAATGAATTTTGGAAAATACTGCATTTCACATTGGACATCTTTGCTTATTCCTGGACCTCCTAGGGCTTTAGAAGCCCATGCGCACAAGGGGGACACAGTCTTCAGCATCTCCCCAAATGCACTTGACTGCAGAATGCTCTCCTCTTCTGAAGTTTAAAGTGTTTTGCTTCCATGTAGATCTCTTCTCTCAAAGAATTTGTTTTCTCTAAATAATTTAGCTTGACACCTTCCTGTACTTTTTCTCTCTACCCACACAGTTCCCCTTCTGCAGCTTCACATTTTAATAACAGAAGGACTTCATGGCATTTCACATGCAGAGATTTCGCTTTGGGTCCTTCTCATCAGTAAGACCTGTTTAAAGATTTTATTTATTTGACAGTGAGAAGGACAGTTAGAGAGGGAACACAAGCAGAGGGAGTGAGAGAGGGAGAAGCAGGCTTTCCCGCCGAGCAGGGAGCCCGATGTGGGGCTTGATCCCGGATCTCTGGGATCGTGACCTGAGCCGAAGGCAGTCGCTCTACCAACTGAGCCACCCAGGCGCCCCAGTAAGACCTGTTTAAAGTATGGCAGGCCCTATACCAGTCTCTAGGGCCCTCACCATTTATAGACCTCCATCAATCCTATGGTGACTTAATTGTTTTGCTATATTTTTAGTGGCCTCCTACACTGCGGAGGACTTTCTGAAAGCCCATATCTCATGCTAAATTTAGCCTGGCTTTCAACAGGCTTGATTGATTGCTGGTCTTAATGGAAGAAAATGTGATCTTCTTTCATACTCCCCATCATTAGAGTTTTACTGATTTATGACCAGAGGAAGCAGCCAGTGGGTACATGGGTGTCTTTTTAAAAATTGTGACACATCACCAAGATAGATATATATTTGCCCCTTTACTTCAACAGGCATCTGTTGAATGCCTCTGAGCGTAAACCCTCTGCTGGCCTAGGGCCCTCATGCTTTGGCTGAAGGGCCTTGGAGCTCCCGCCACACCCGTCCCTGCCCAGACTTAATGAGGAGCTATGGGCTAAAAGAAGCCCAGAGGATTAACGGACATTCCAGGAGACCAGCCCTCCGGAGGAGTGGAAATGGATCTTAGGACTCAAGGCATGAGTGAAGGTTAAGTGAACAGAATAGGCTGGGCCTTGGGTTTCTGTAGACCTGTCCCATGTCATTGCTGACCCAGGGGTCACTGGTCGTCTTGCAGTGAGCCACAGGTGAGCAAGGGATGCACACCTCGCACTCCTCAGCTTGGGGGTCTGAGGCACACTTCTCACCTCCTGGGCCCCCCAGTTTCCTCCTCTGTGGGATGGATACAGCATGGGACTGTACTGAGGGTTAACGGAGGTAATGGAGGGTGCTTAGCACATAGTTGGTGCTCCTTATGGTCCGTTTCCTTTCCTTTCCCTGGCCTCCTGGGGAGCCTGGGTGTTCCCTGGGCTGCTGGGTGAAGGCCAGACTGACTGTTGCAAGCAGGAACATGCCTCATCGTAGACAGTCCGGGCTAGGATGGTGTTACACTTGGGACTGGCAGATAAACTGGTAGGACTTCTCTGGTCTCAAGATGCCTATAAAGGATGAGGCCAGGGAGACAGTGGAATTTGCCTTATGTTCTGTATAGATGGTAAGGACCTCAGAAGGTCTGTGCCCAGAGCATTCCATGATGGGCACATATCCTCAAGACTGACCTGGCCTCCCGTATTTCTCTCTCTCTCTGTAGAGGTATAATTTATTTTTAATGACTTAATACCTTATTAAGATTTATTTTTAGTCTTTTGAAGTCTTGAAACCATTTGACTCATAGCAAGTTATAAAAATGGAAAATAGAGAAAGTTCTCATGTACCCTGTATGCACCCGTAACATCTTCCCTACCTATAGAACATATCAGAACTAGGGCATAGTATACCGTACCTTTTCTTTTTTTCTTCTTTTGGAAAGAGTACCCAACTCAAGACTAGGAATCTGTTGGTGGCACATTTCTTTCAGTTGCCTCCTTTAGCTGCGCTTTGGGGGGATACGTGCCTGGGATCCTGGGGTGGGTTAGCCACAGTCCTTGGCAAAGCTTGGTCCCAGAGGAATGGGATCTGGACCAGATGGGGTCCTTGCGTTTATCACCTGCGGCTTACGGCTGATCCAGCTCGTTCTTTGGAATCAGTTGCTTCATGAGGGGGTGTTTCTCATCACCAGAGATATTCAAGCATGAGCTTTAGGAGCCCTGTCCCCAGCACTAAGAGGAGCTTGGACCAGATGCTCCTTCACCGCGCCACCCCTTGAGAATCCTGTCATTCTGAATTGCTGTGGCAGAGTCTGCAACTAGCATTGATTAGACTATGAACCAAATGATACCCCATGTTGATGTAGTTGCCAAAGTGATTAACTTCCTGGGATGTGGTCTGCTTAATTCACATGCATTAAATCATGGCACTCTGCATTCCAGGCAGTGTTGTAGGTCGTGGGGTATGGCGATGAAGAAGACATTGTGCATACCAGGTGGCATATAGGAGGGGAGACGGATACAGATGCACAGCTGTAATGTGAATAAGTGCCCAAGTATATGCTGACAAGTTATGGAGTACTGACTGATGCAGGGGAGTAGTTGTGTAAATATCTACAAGGCTATGAGGGTACAAGCTTGAGAGAGGAGCTAGACCACAGAAGATGGGTTGGAGTTGGCTGGATTGATGAGGAGTTCAGGATAGAATCAAGGAAAGCAAAACATTCTAGGGAGAGGAGATAGCACATGCAAAGGTCCTGTGGTATGGCCTCTGTATGCATGGGAGATGTGGAAAAACATTGATATGACAGATTGTGGGTTCCAGGGGGAATGTAGTGGCCGAGCATGAGGCCAGATTAGAATTGGCTACCACCTGATGTGGATGACAAACATCAGTACTCCTGAGAGCTTTAAGAATTGCATTATTGAGTCATGCCAGTGTGCTATAAACTGAGGATCATGCGCTTGTGAGAAGCTAGCTACCCAAAGTGGGTTTGGCCCGTGATTTTGCCCTGTCCTAAAGCAGCTGCCCCAGAGGGGGAAAATGAGACTCCTCCAGAGTCTCAGCATTTCTTCCCTGGGCGTGGCTCCCCCTGGCCTTGGCCAGCCTCCTTCTCAAGGGTACAGCAAAGACCCAACGAGATGTACCTCTCAAGCGTTTGGCAGCTTCTGCTGGACAGCGTTAGAGTCCTGTGGGCTATTCTGGCTGTCGCTATTCTTACGTGTTGAGTGGCCAAAAGTTTCGCGAGCTGGATCTCAGCTGGGTGGGTCCCTTTGGGACAAGGGTGGGGAATGATACAGCTATGAGCTGCAACGGGTGTGGGGACCAGATGGTTTTGCAGGTCTCCTCTGAACCACAGAGGCTTTGTCCTTCTGGAAGTACCTCTTCTTCCCCATCATGTTGCCCCTTGCTATCGCCTCTCAGACTCCCTTTGGGATATTTCGCGGTCAGCCTGATCAGGGAAGGTGTGAGCTCTCCAGAGCACGAGGCTCTGCCTCCGTGGCTGACCTGGGGGAGGACCGGCGAGGATGCCTGCACCTTGCCCCCGGGGCCGCCCGACATTGGGCTGCCTCCTCCAGTTCCTGAAAATAGAGCTTCTTCGTTTATCCCTTCTTCTTTTTCATGCAGAAGGGAAGTAAGAAAATAATGGAATAATGGCAGAGAGGAGAGACACGAGAAAATATTAGGAGACAAAAACAGTCCAGAAGTACGGCTGGATGAGACCCCAGGTTATGAGAACCCACTGGTGAGAGGCAGGCAGAAGTGAAAGACCTTCGTTCAGTCATTCCCATCAGGGTTCTGATGAAGCTATTTCTGTGGGATGCTAGGAGCGTGTCCCGCGGCAGTGGGCTGGATATTAGGCCCACCGCTCGCCAGTATCCTAGGAAAACTGGAGCTCTCCAGGCCAGAAACATAGGACCCACTTTTCTGAGAAGAAAATGTGGACTTCTGGGTGATAATACCTTTTTTTTTTTAACTTTTTATACTATCCACAATGTAAAAAACGTTCCCTTAATTTAAAAGGTGAATCACTGTGGAGAGTGATCACTTCATGAAACTCGAGGTATGAAGAGCAGTCAGTCAGTTTGACAGAATTTACCAGATCTCTGTCGCACACATTGTTCAGGCAGACGTAATGATTTAAAGCAGAAGAACAAGCCTAGCGCAGAGCCCCTGGGAAAGCTGGTTGTTGGGAATCATCTCCTCAGAGCCACTTACTCAGGGCAGGGGAGGGGTGCACAGACCAGTGCCGGGGGGGGGGGGGCTCTGCTTTCTGGCCAAGGGTGGGGGGTTAGCGGGAGGCAGCATGTCACACACAGGAGTTGTCTAAGAGACTGAGAAAGGACTGTTTAGCATTCCGCCGTGTTTCCTCAAGGGAACTGGAGTGACAGAAGGTCAATAACAACACTTTTTAAGTTCCCAGGAACTAGATTAGAAACGAGCCTAATATGAGGTTCATGCCTGGCCCTCAAGAAAATTGCCTTGCTTTTGAAGGCCTCTTGGTTGAATTCTGGTTTTGCCATTTCCCACTGGGATGTGACCTCTCTGTGCTTCCGTCCCCTCACCTGTAAACTGAGATCATGCTGGAACCTAGTTAATAACATTGCCGTAAGGAATGGAGAAAGTAATGTCACGCAATTAAAATTGCGCTTCTAGAAAAAAGTGTAGTTATTATTCCTGGAAGACTTATGTCAGCAGAAGACCCACAAAGCGTGCTGTTTGTGCATGTGTATTTTCAGGAATGGAATTCTTAGTTTTCCTATGTATCCAAGATTGTTTCACAGAAGCTATCAATAAGCATTCTAGAGAAAATTGGCTAGAGGGAGGAAAATGGTACAGTTATAAATTTCTTTCAGACTCATCTAAGTTTTTACTGCTACTCTATCACTGTCATTTTCCTTTTTCAGTAGGCTTTGACGGGTATAAAGTCATGAAATTCAGTCATCTGAAATGAGAGTGTATATGACATCGTCAGACCTCACGTGTGCTGGTAATAATCATGCCTCACACTTCCCCCGTCATTTGAAAAGGGTCTTTGTATGCTGTGTTTTATTTATTTCTTACAATGGTCTTATTAGGTTCTGTTAGTCCCATTCTATAGTTTGTATGATGAAGATCTCAGAGAAGTGACTGGCCGGGCTCCCCACGTGGTTAGGGGGACAGCCAGAATCGTAACCTCATCTCCTGCTTCGGGGATCGCTCTCTTCCCAGGGTATTCCACACCTGGCTCATCCGTTACTTTGAGTCTCGTTCGTATTTGTGATCCTGTTCTGAAGGATGATACCTTGGTTACTCTTGCTCTGTAACAAACCTGAAAATGTGAAACACCATTTTATTTTGCTTATGGATTCTGCGGGTCATTCGGGCTGGGCACAGCGCGATGGCTTGCCACAGTTCCGTGATGTTCGGGCCTTAGCGGGGAAGATGCTTGGGTTGGGGCTGGTATCACCTGGGACATCTTCCCCCCCATGGCTGGGGCAGGGACCTCAGGTGGGCCCAGAACACCTACATGGGGCCTCTCAGTGTGGTTTTCTCCGTGTGTGCTGATCTGGGTTCCCCCACAACATGATGTGGTATCCCTCGTTGGAGTCTGAGGAGAGCAGGGTGGGAACATGTGATGTGTTAGATCTGCCCAAGCTCAGAGGGAAGGCATACGGACTTTTCCATTCGGTGGGAGGAGTGTCAAGGTTACATTATAAAAAAAAGCAGATGACTTTAAGGAAGGGAATGCATTCTTTGTAAAAAAAATTTTTTTACACTGACAAAGTAGAGAATATGAGCTGATGGGTTCCAGGCAGAGGGAACCACAAGATCCCGACAGCCAGGTTCGATCAGTTCGGACTTGGTGGGGAGTAGAGGAAGAAAAGGAAGTGCTGGGTCATCATTCACCCCACCAGTGTTTGTTCAGACTATCTCGGAGTCAAGCACGGTGAGCAAGCGGGGCTTCTGAACAATCACGTCTCAGAGGAAGCCCAGGGCTCTGGAGTGTAGGCTCATCCTGTTGGAAACTTGGGCTTATTGGAGACCATTCTGAGGTTTATTTGTATTTAGCACAGGACCTACAGAGTTCCATTTGCCATGTGAAAAAGTGAAAAGTTCATCTCCATCAGTGCCCTGTCTTACTTGTACTGAAGTCAGATGGGAAGAAAAAAAAATCGGTACCAGGACAAGATTGCTCGTCAAAGTTTATTTTACGTTTGTGTGGGGTTTATTTTGTGTGGGGTCCTGGTATTCTTCACGGGGTATGTATTTCTTTTAAAACTGTTAATGGTGTATTTCCTTTTCCTTTGCCACTCCCCACCAAAATGACTCTCTGGTTTTTGAACCATCTTCATATCCTCAGAACATCTAAGTTTAAATAATGGTTGGAGAAGCTCCAGGTTAAGTAGAGAGTAAAATCCTATTGCTTTTTGACCTTTGGGTTAGGATCAAGTGTGGTGTAATAAAATACCAGTCCCAAGAGTCACCTTTGCTGATTTTTTCCTATTATTCTTTCCTGTTATTCCATATTCCTCCAGCTCTTGCAGCCAAGGATTGTTACATTAAGATCCAATCTGAAATTAAAACTCAAGGTTTTAACCAATAAGCCATAAAGGCGTTGAACTCCCCCTGGGATGTGGTTACCTTCTCCTCAACTTCCTGATTTGTCTCTTATCCCCAGAGTTTATTTCTGGCCTTTGGATAAAATAAGAGCCTTTGGAAAGATCCCTGATGTTTCACTGCCATTTCTCATCAGAGGGGGACTCTAAGCTACACAAATCTTGTAAGGTCATGAGCTCTACAGCTGCGTTCCTTCAGGGTAGAGGGAGTGCTCCCTGGGTGGGGCCGCACGGCCCTTCCTGGTGCTGTGTTTGAAATCACACTGGAGGACAGTCCACGTCAGCCCTGGGGCTTCAGCAGGATCTGAGTTACATGGATCCTTCTGGAACATTCTCTGAACCTTCCAGTGGATCATGCCTTGGGATCGTCTTGTTGATCTGTCCAGAGTCGATTTCCTCGAAGGCAGCTCCCCTGAGGGAACCGTCAGTGAGGGCTCATAGAGGTGGAGGGACAGCTGTGTACAGTTATATGTGGACATTTGGTGGTAAAAGGACGACCCCCCCCCCCGGTGGGGATCTTGCTGTGAGGCAGCTCATGCAGGCACGGACTGCTGTGCCCAGGGGACTCACACTCCACGCCACCGGCATAGCTCACCCTTACGCCCCAGTTCCTGGTTTTCAGAAGCAGATCCTAGATGATCCGTTTGCCTGTGTAGAGACTCAGGGCGCCCCGGAGAGGAGGGAGTCCCCACGGGACCGGCGGGCCTCTAGCAGGAGTTTCACAACACAAGCCACCAGACTCACACGTGCTCCTGGTTTGCTCAGGAGGCTATTTCATTTGACATTATCTGCTGCCCCCTGTTTAAGTGTGAATAAATGTAGTGAGAGTCACAAAAACTTACGTCGGTGGTGATGGCCGGTATTTATTGAATGCTCACTGCACCCAGGCGCTGTTCTAAGCTCTTAACCTGAGTAGTCTGCTGAGCTGTCATCATCCTTTTCCTACCCACAAGGAAACCGAGGCCCAGGGAGGTGAGTGACTCAGCCCACGCTCTTAGAAGCAGAGAGCGGTGAGGCAGGTCCCAAGCCCAGTTTATTTGACCTCAGAGCCTGTACACCTGTCCTGGGGACCGGGCTGTTTCAGTGAATGTCCAGGCCCATCGTGGTAGAGGGTGGCCTCTGGGACCCGGGGGACAAGGCGCAGTTGTGTAGATGATCCTGCCCCGTGAGTATCTGCTTGCCAGCACCAGGGGGTCCAGGAAGTGCTCTGAGCTCCCTGGAAGCAGGTCATTAAAACCACAGGACTTTTTTTTTTTTTTTTAACTTCATAAAATGTCAAGGTTCTCTTTTTTTTTTTATTTTAATTTTTTCAGTGTTCCAGAATTCATTGTTTATGTACCACACCCAGTGCTCCATGCAGGAATTGAATTGGAAGAGTTGCTAATTTTAGACCATCTGAAAATCTTCTTAAGAAACAAAAACTGGAGTCAAGTAGAGGGGCTCTTCTGGAATGATGGTTTCTCAGAAGAATGATGAAAGGGTCAGACATGACACTAGGCAAGGCCCACTGCCCCAGAGTCCAGAGCCTGCGGACCCTTAGGTGTCTTTAGTTCTTTTGCTCTTTGTGGAGCACTTGGCCAGGGTAAGTTTGGGGTCTCCAGGGGCACAGAGGTGAACTAGCCATGTCCTTATCCTTAAGGACCTCAGCCTTCCGGAGGACATGGTGTGATGGAGCCCTTCTCTGGTGGGCACACAGGGCTAGGGAAGCAGAGAGGAGAAACCCATGAATTTCGCCTTGGCCTAGGGCAACGTCTTAATGTCTTTTAATAGAAATACTCCAACCTTCCTGCAGTGAACTTCTTGCAAATAGGGGCTCTTAATCCTCCCGCCCCCAACAAGAGAAAACAGGCTTTTGATGAAAATTATACCCAAGTGTTGAGATCTCCATTTGGTTCCAGGAGCTTTCAGTCCGGGGTGGGGGTGGGGGTCAGGAGAAGTGCCAGTGAGGGTCATTTCCCCTGCTGGAGAAGTCGAGGTGGGAAGGCAGTAAGTGGAGGAGTTCCTGGAGCACGGCAGGTGCTCCTGTGAGCCGCAGCCGACCTGCAGCCCAGCCACAGCTCTCGATTCCAGAAAGTGCAGCAGGAACTAAGAATCGAGTTGGTGTGCTTAAGCTCAGACCCAGGCACTGCGGACCCCCGCGTCTCAGGACCGTATCCTGGGGTGTTGTGGGGCCTGAGCTCTGTTCTCTGACCCGGTGCAGCCGGTCATGGGGGTGAGAGCCATAGGCAGGGAGGTCATCTCCTTCCATGGGACCACCCACTCTAGTGCCTTGTGGGTGAGGGGGGTCCCCCCACGTCTAGAGTTGCACCTGACTGGGCCCCTCAGCCTTACTGCCCTCATTCCCCGCTACCTTGGGTAGGAAGGCCTTGAGCCCCAGTTAATCCGTTCAGTTTTCTTGAGTACAAAAAGAATCCTGGCTGGACATAGAGTGACTAAAATCATAAAACCCAAATGATGACTTCGGCTTCATCTGAGTTAGGGGTGGTGTTCACACACCATGGCTGTCAGCCATGAGGACAGCAGGCTTTTTGGTGTCCTTCAGAGGCAAGTAAAAGAGTCCTTTTACTTCAAGTGGACTTAGGCCTCTCTGGAGACCCATGAAATGTGACCATACAGAGCTCCAGGACCAACAGTGAAATCAACTATTTCTGCCTCAAGTAGATCATCAAAACAGGTTTTTTCAGCCCTATCTGCCATTTCATTTTTAACATGTCCTTATAAAAGCATAAAGAAATAGCACAAATATGGCTGAAAAGGTAAAGTGCCTTTCAGTGGCCTCTTTCCTTTTGTAATAACCAGCTTTTAAAAAATTCTTATATACTAGAAGATCCTCCTGAATTCTCCTTGTTCAGTCCTGTTTTAAATTAGATTTTAGTACCAAAGGAACAGTTAATAAAGCTTTTTATTTCCCCATCTTCCCTGAAGCTTTGTAACTTCTTCCTGTTCAGTGAAGGCTAAGTGAGCAGAACATGTGAAATCTGAGTGGATTTGTGGCAACATAAACATACTTTTATTTAGCCTTGAATGTCAGCTGAGGTATAAATGGGGACCTAAATGATTCTTGTATTGGTCTCTCCTCCTGGAGGCCTTCAGTATTATCTCCAGCTGCCATCTTTATGTTGTAGTGGAAAAATGTGAGATTCCTTTTCCCTTGGTCATTATTTACTTTTTAAAAATAATATAGTTTTAAAGAATTCTTGCTATTTAATCTGAAGCCCAAACACAGTTGCTGGTGAGAAAAAGATATAAGCTTGGTATTTTTAGTTCCAGAAAGAATTTGCAGTGAGGGAGGGCAGGGATGGGATGCATCTAAAAGGTGGAAGACAGGACACCTGGGTGGCTAAGTCGTTGAGTGTCTGCCTTCAGCTCAGGTCATGGTCCCCGGGTCCTGGGGTTGAGCCCCACATCGTTGGGCTCCCTGCTCAGCAGAGAGCCTGCTTCTCTCTCTCCCTTTGCCCCTCCCCCTTGTTATGTTCTTCTCTCTCTCTCTCAAATAAATAAATAAAATCTTTAAAAAAAATTAAAAGGTGGAAGAAATGTTTAGTGTGGTGAGATACTTTGCCTCCTGTTCCATTTGCTCTTTAGAAACTTGTATCTTGGGGAAAAAAACCAAAATTGGGTTTTGGAACTTTTAAGTTTATTGCTTGATGTTGCTGAATTTTAGTTCACTGCTGGGAAATTTGAGGTGAGTTCATTTCATAAACATTTATGTGCCTTAAGAGCTGGTGTGGGGTAGGGAGGTGGAAAGCTTGCCTCCTTCAGAAGGCCCTACATTCTCGGGGTGACATGGGATGGCCTACTGCTTTCTGTGGGACACGTAAAGGCTGGCCTACCTTGGGCTGAATTTTCAAAGAAGATTGCAGGTTGGCCCCTCTTCGGTCTTGTCTGGGGATGCCCTTGGGGAGTGAAAGTGTCCCGTGACTTCCCAGCCTTGTTATTACACCTGCCACAGACAAGAGAGCAACTTCGTAGGCTCTGGCCCAGCACTCTGATTTGGCTTTACATGAGATCAGGAATTTTGTGGGGCATCCTTATGTCCCGAGAGAGAGAGAAAGAGGAGGAGAACCTACTTCCCATAATCCATAATCTCAAGACTGGCATGTCCCTACCTATATCTGTGTCCCAGTCCCTGAGAGAGTGACAGGGCTAAGCCTCACCCTGGTGGGAGGGAAAAAGGAAGGTAAGAAGGAAGTCTCAGGATTTCCCCCCATTGCTATTCAGGTTCAGTCATTTGTAGCATGTGAAGAGGCATAAGGCAGAAAGAGAGGGGAGAAGGATGGCTATTCTGGGTGGTTTGTAAGTGATGAGTCGAACTTAGATTCTGTTAAGAGCAGGGTACGTGCCCCACCTTGGTGTCCCTCTCTCAGTGCATCCTTCCCAACAGAGGTTCTGAGAACTTGGCCTTTGGTTCTGAGGTGTGGCCTGCAGCCCCAGGGAAACCCTCTCACCACATGTCCTCCTCTCGATTCCTCTCCTGGTGGCTACTTGATGCCACTACTCTTTAAGGCCAGGCTGATTGCATGTAGTAGAAAATCCAAATAAGAAGTTTTGACAGAAGTCTCCTCTGTCAAATAAATCAAATCTTAAGATTTGATTTATTTGACAGAGAGAAACACAGCTAGGGAGGGAACACAGGGAACACAGGGAGGGAGATTGAGAGAGGGGGAAGCAGGCTCCCCACCAGGCAGGGAGCCCGATGTGGGGCTCGATCCCGGAACTCTGGGATCATGACCTGAGCCGAAGGCAGACACTTAATGACTGAGCCACCCAGGCACCCGTCTGTTTTACTCTCTGTTTTAAATGTAGTTGTACCATCCAGGTGTTAGAGAAACAAGAGATAAGAGTCTCACTACTCTAGTAGAATGGTGGAAATTTTTACAAAAAACATTTATGAAAAATGTTGGCAATTTCGTTTGAGTTTGAACAACCGTGGAGGACGATGGAATCTTGCTGAGAAAACTTGTGTCAGTATTTCATATTTGTAAAAGGCAGGGAACCCTTCTGAAAATCTAGTTACGTAAATTTATGTTCCACCACATTAAAAAAAGTAAATAAGTGGACGGAAATAAATCAGCATGGTTGGAAGGAAGGGCTTTCCCTTTTGCTCTGGGAGGGAAGGAAATTCTGACTGTGCTGGACATCTCATTTGGAAAGTGTCTCTGTGAGCCCTCCCCATGTGGCCGGCTGATTCACTGTCTGCTAGGACCCTGAGGAGGTGAGGTAAACAGGGACTACAGCTTCTAGGGGAGAGGCACAATCAATGTGGGCCCAGCCTTCTGGCATTAGGAACTTAGCAGAGCTCTGGCCAGAAGCAGATGGAGTTTTGCAGCTACGTTTTGAAATTCTGTTTTGAATGCCATCTGAAGTGTCTCTTGCTGCTGCTTCCTCATTTTCTCCTCTTCCCATCACTTTTCTCTCTGTTACTCTCCTCCACCCCCAGTTGTCTCGTACGTGCAGTGATCCTTCTGTCCTTGAAATAGCTCGGGTTGAATCTTCGGAACTACACGAACCCGGAGCCACTGGGGCTGCCTGCCATCTTTCTGTTTCTGAATCTGCTTAACGTGAGCTCAGTGGGCAGGTGGAGAGAGCATGGGCTTTGGTGTCTGAAACATGCGGGTGTCAACTCAA
Organism: Spilogale gracilis; assembly: GCA_004023965.1. Lineage (NCBI taxonomy): Eukaryota > Metazoa > Chordata > Mammalia > Carnivora > Mephitidae > Spilogale > Spilogale gracilis. Next base: position 15,781 of record PITA01009285.1, on the reverse strand, counting down.
GCTCCACCATTTTTTGGCTGTTGCTTCACTTTGCTGAATCTCCTGAATCTCATCTATAAACCGAGGCTAATTCCTACTTGAACGGGTTATTAGGAGTACTGCATGTGATCATGTTTGAGGAAGGAGGTAGAGGTAGAGGAAGACCAGACCGTGTTGGGGTGCAGAGGCCATGCTGGCAGTCTGGATTTTATTTGAGTGCTTTGGGAAGCAGGGCTGTGGTGTGGTGTGATAGGTGTGCAGAGAGTGCATTGGGGTAGGCAAGGAGGAAAGGAAGTGGGCAGCCCAGCTGGAAGGTGAGGGCAGCATACCAGATGGCTGGGGTTGGGGGGAGCACATGGGCCTGAAGGCCTTTTGATGGTAGACAGTGGCTGAAGTCTTGGGTGTGGACAGGGAGGGAAGGGAGAACAATCAAGTGGGAATCCTGGGTTTGGGGGGCGTGGTGCAGTGGGGCCTATCACAGAGCCTGACAAAGGACCATGCACGTGGATAACAGCTGCAGGGATTAGCTGGGTGGTCAGAGTCAGGAGTACCTGGGGAAAGAAGGATTGCCTATCCTTGGGTTGTGTTGGATGATGATTACAGTAGAAGAGGCCAAGGTTCACTTCTGCTCTTGCTTTGAAGCCACTGTGCTCTGCCCATCCACCTATCCAGATGGCAGCTTCTATAATCAAGTTGGGCCATAATTGAGCAAGGCCCAGAAAGCGACACAACCTCCTGAAAGCTTGAGGGACCTTTGATATTCATCTTGATACCACTCGAGATGACACTGGTTCCCCACCTGCAGCTGTCTGCTCTCACAGAGTTGGAACAAAGTGCAAGCCAACCCAGAGTTGGATTAGGCACAGACTTTGGACCCTAAGCAATGTTCTCGAGTCTGGGTGCTGGGAAGGCATGACCTTAATAGGCCAAGTCAGGCTCCCAGCCTCTGGAATTCCACCTAGGTAGATCTCAGGGGCTACAGGGTGGATGGTCACCTGGAAATCAGGGTTTTGAATCACTTTCAGGAACCCTGTCCCAGGGGAGGAGTTCCCAGTGACTACCACGCTGGTGGTTTTCCTTCCATTTTTATTTATTTATTTATCTTTCTAACAACAATCAGTTCAGTGGTAGTGTTTCCTCTTCCTGTTCATCATTTTCAGACTCCGGAGGTGGCAGAGGGGGTAGTGGGCAAGGAGGGGCAGGCAGCTTCCCCTCCAAGGAAGAAGAACCCTTCCGCGTGTTTAGGAGTATATTCTGAAAACGACAAGAGCAGCAAACAAAGGTGCAGCGAGGACTTCGTACTCATGAAGTTATTGTCATGGAGTCAGGGCTCAGATAAAAGTCTTTGGCAAATCTGTAAAGAATATTTCAGAGACAGAGAGAACAGAATTTATAGGGTCTAAAAATAGTGGCTGAAGTGCCGCTGTGTTTAGCTTGTCGGGGAACCTGTTGAGCCGACACAGGCAGGGTATTTTATTCCTCCAGCACTGAGGTCACTCGTCTTGCTTGAAGAAGGCGTAGCAAACATTTCCAAATAGGGATGGGTTTTGAAGGGGAGGAAGATGGCTGAATACATAATTTCTCGCTGTCTTCTCTCCATTTTCCTACCTCCCACATCACTCCACACTTCCTCCTAAGAAAAGGAAAGGCTTGGTTTTCTCACTAGAGTTGGTGAGGGTGCCGGGAAGATTTCAAATGGTGTCTGTGAGGGTGCTCGTTGATGGTAGCTTTGAGGACAGCCACTCTGAGGAGTGGTGGTGGCTCTGTGTTTCTGTGAGGGTCGGTTGAAGCCACTGTTCACTACACAGGGTCTTATGCAGCGCCCAGGGAAGACATTTCTATCAGATCTCAGTCCCAGGAAATAATTGTCCTTCTTCTGGGTTTCTGGCCCATATGTGCCTTACTCATGCCATGAATCTTGTTTCTGTCTTTGCCTTAGCTCCTGGGAAGCTCAGAGGCAACTCTGCAGCTTATGTCTAGCAAGAGGACATGGCTTTGTGGTGTGTGTTGGGTTTATTGAGCCCTTGGTTCTCATACCATCATTTTATCTCTGCTCTACTATTCTTACTTGCTTATTTTATTATGGGCATTTTTTTTTTTTTAGAGATTTATTTGTTCACTTGAGAGAGAGAGAGAGAGAGAGTGCAAGCATGAGTGTGAACGGGGGAGGAGCAGAGGGAGAAGGAGAGAATCAGACTCCCTGCTGATCATGGAACCCAGTGAGCATGGAACCTAACATGGAGCTCAGTCCCACCACTGGGGCACCATGACCCAAGCCAAAACCAAGAGTTGGAGTCCCAGCCAACTGAACCACCCAGTTGCCCCTATTATGGGCATTTTTATAAGCATACTTTAATTCTGTATGGAACAAGGCTAGGTGTAAATTAAAAAGCAGTAACAGAGATCTATTCCTCTGAGAGAGGGTTTATGTCCTTACCACAAATAAGCTCCTACATCAGTTCAGGCCTCATGTCTAAGCCTTGGGATCTTACACAGTCTCTCGCTATTGGACGCTATTGACCTTTAAGGCCTACATTGGACCTGGTTTATGTTTTTCTTTTAATCCCTAGCCCTGTAGGTTCTGTTACTGAATCAGGATGGCTTATTTACCTGGCTAGACTGATGGATCAGTCAGGCATTTCTGTGTAACAAACCACCCCCAAATTCAGGGCACACGACAAGAATTTATCATTCCCAGGGGACTGAGGGATGGCCGGACAGCTCTGCTTCAAGCCTCAGGTCTGCAGGCTAGCAGGGGAAGCTCTTCTCCTTGTCATTCAGGCTTCTAGAACTGGTGTGCTACTGGGCCAGGCTCTTCCCATGCTGAGGGCAGAAGTGCAGGAGGAGTGAACAGAAACACACGAGGCCTCGTAAGGGGCAGGCTCAGAACTGGCACCATCATTTCTTCCCACTCCCTTGGCCAGAGCAAGTTCATGTGGCCAAATCCAACATCAGGGGAAGTAAGAGGAACTTCAGAGTCAGTGGCGAAAGGGCACGAACACCAGCTTGGGTGGGGTGCAGGCTACCACAGGCCGGAGACTGAGTAGAAGAGCACCAGGGTGGGCCGACTGCAGTACCCGGCTTTAGGTGGGCGTGTTGGACATTCTCCATTTTCCTCTCCAGATCCACACTCCATCATTGTCCTCCTTGTTTTGTGCCCTGAGAGGCTGACCTTCCCTCTGGCTTTCTGTGGGGTTCAGAGGAAAACACTGGAAAAAGAGAGGAGAAGCATGCCCTCCCACAGGTTGGCATGTGACCCTCTACAGAAGGCCATAGCTTTTCCAGGCGACTCATCCTGATAACCCTGAGGACCTAGTAACCTTCAGCTTTAGGGGCGGCAAGACTCCCTGTTATTGCTGGCTTGGGGTGCTCTGCCACAGGGGCTCCCTGTTAAACTTCCCCCTTTCTCATAAATTGTTCCTTCCCTGAGCTCTTCTTTCTTTCCCTGTTTTCAAGAACCACCTATTCCTGGCGGGGACCTTGGTGGATTCATTAGGTGATCAGTAAGTGCACCTGGGTGAGGACCAGGGCTCCTTGATGTTCCTGCCCTCCGGCCTTTATACTACTAACTATACTACTAAAGGGTCACTTCTCCCTGAAAACCCCAGGAGATTTCAGATCACGAAGCCCTCTCTCCCTGCGGTAAATGGTCTACCATCTTCCTGTCCTACAAGAACCTGGCCCAGTAAGTTCATCAGATGGAACTCAGCTAGATATAGTCATGTTGTTTTCTCTGAGGTTTTTTGGGATAATTAGGGATTCATTCAGGTGCAACATTTTCTCTGTAAATTGTGAGGGCTTTATTTCTGGGATGTGATTTATGCTATATCAGTTCCAAGAAGGGAATGTAGGCGATGTTTGTAGCTAAAGGACACTTAGTATTAAGGAAGAGATATGTAGATCACTCCAATAATAGTCACTGCAGTTAATTTCCCAAAGGGTAATTGACACCACTACGCCCAACTCAGTAGAACAACGCACTTGGGGTTTTTTGACCAGGAAAAAGAGGGACCCAAGTTTCAATTTCCCAAGGGAGTTTGGGGACCACTGGAGTGTTTCCCAGACTTCCCAAGTCAAAATAATGTTTTGTTAAAAGTTCAGATTCCCAGTGATTCAGGATCCCTAGTCCTGAAGTGGGGCCTAGGAATCTGTTTTCTTGGGTGAGTCATATTAAGTGTGGGTTACCCTGGGCCCGCCTATGGTTCCGACAGGTTTTGGTCTGTTGACTGTGGAGAAGGCCAGTGATGATGATGATCGTATTCAAGAATATGTAGCATTTCGAAAGCATCCGAAAGACTGCCAAGATTTTATGGATATTGTCTCACTAACCACATTGGCCCCTTCAGGACTTGCTCTTGTCTAAGTTGGCTGCGTCAGCATTATTTTACCAGAACCGAGGGGAAGAATGGTATCAGCAGGTTTTTGTTAACTCTCCTAATTGACCCCAGAAGCACGCCGTAGCAGTTGTCATATTAGATACATGATAGCTACAAGCAGTCTCAGCCCACCCTCTGAGGACCACTGCGTGACTTCTTGAGAAGATTCTTTCCACCTCCCCCCATGTCTGGATCTTGCAAGAGGAGTTTCTAGAAAGCTCTGCACAAGGTTTTCCTGCAGACCTCTCTAGGCGAGGGCATGCCCCATCTGACTGCTCTCTGGAGAGGAGCACAGATGTTCACTCCTAAAAAGGGCATGCTGGGCTCTTTCTTTCTTGGAGGTTAGGAGCCTGCCCTCAGGAATGCCCTCTCGAGTTTCCCTAGCAGTTCTGCACAGAGCCGTGCCTAGAAAACTTTGAGTTACTGTCATCCAGACGACTTTGCAGCCTTCAGGATCACATTGTGCTGTGATCGTGTTCTGGGATTCTGGAGGGGAAATTTCCAAACTCTGTTAATTAATACATTTGGGGAAGCTTCATGTTATTTATTTTAATAAGAGATCCTGGGCTGCCCGTTAACTTAGAACTCATCTGGTTATTGTTTTCTGTGTCCCTCAGAGGAAAGAAATGCCTTGCCCGCAAAGCTGAGTTCTCTCATGGGGTTGACTGCTCTGTTTTTTTGTCCCCCCGTGCTTGCTGTTCATAACATTTAGTTGCCTCACTTACTTTCCTCTCTCAGTCCACACTCTTCCTACTGCCTATGGCAAAATCTGTAAGAGCGTTGAATGAATATTAGGAGCCCAGGGGCTTTGAGGGGTACAGAGCTATGATGTCCCTGTGTTTTAGTGTTGGCACATTTTCCTCATCCGTGGTGATACATGGGATTGGAGCTGATTTACCAGCATCCCTGCTTGAACATATGTAGGTTTGCAGGTCTGGCCTCAGTTAATTGAGTCAATAATTATGATGTTAATAAAGGTCTCTGGGTTCACAGACAGAGATGAGGCTGTGCATATTGAGACCCTTGGGGCCAGGAATCTTGAAAAAAAAATGCATCTTCCAGAACTGAGCTTCTGACCGTTGCTTATGACTCTTGCACATGACCTTAGACCACATGTTTTAGGAGAAGACACTGAAGTCCAGATCCTAACTCCAGTGACGAATTCCAAGCTTTCTGTGATTGTTTTTCTTCCTGAAAGACAAAGGGAGTTTTATGCCCTGGTATTTGAGGTTCAGTTCAAGGGCAGTGTTGGATGGGGAGTTTGTGAATGCTGGGAATTTGTAATATCCTTTAAAGGATCCAGCCAAGCATCTACTCCCTGTTCTACTATTCATCCATCGGTCCATCCACCCGTTCATCCTCGTCAGCATTTACTAATTCCTGCAAGGTACTTGGCCCTGTGTTTACAATGTTAGGCTTAGCATGGAAAAGCCTGGCATTGCCAGACAGTCTCCAATGTTTGCACATCTTTGGGAGCTAAGGATTTGTCCCTCCTCTTCTGTGAGAGAGCACCTAGCCGGTCAAGGTGAGGCAGGCCTGAGGCGTCCCTGCGGAACTGGAAATCAGAGCGGCGTCTCCTTCCTTGACGTGGCATGGAGTCTTCTGTTTGCCTGGCCCCGCACCCACGCTGGAGTGTGGTGCGGGCACTCCGTAGCAGGTCGGGACGGGACCAGCCCCTGGCTTGTCTGGGCTACCTCCCTATCAGTGACTCAGGAAGATGGGGATACACTGGATGGAACCTCCGGGGAGCCCATCAGCTCTCCCTTCCCTGCCTTCCCCTTTCCAGTCTCTCGGAAACTTGAGGGTCTGTTGAGACTCACCCTGTCCTGGACAGTGGTACCAGGACGAGATCATAACGGAGGATCCACACAGAAGATGTCTAAATATTAAAACGTTACAAATGAAGGTAGCCGTTAAGTCAACTTTGTCCTCTTCTCCTTCTTTGGCAAATAGACCTTTATGGCCACCTGGGAAGGCCAGGATGGAATTTAAAGTTTTCAGATTGCTCGGAGTGTAGGAATTGATGGCTTCAGGAGAGTGGTCCCCAGCCCGGCTCCCCACTTCCCTTTCCATCTGGCTCTGCCCCACGTGGCAGTGCATGGCGGCACACATGCCGGCCAGGGTTGTCACGCGTGCTGCTGGACGCCCATCAGGCCCCCACCCACCCACTCCCCCACAGAAGGCTGCCCTTGGGCCCAGAGGGAGCCCCGAGAGTGGTACGATTTGCAGTTGGGGGTGGGCCTGGAGAAAAGCCCAACACAGACGCTGAAAGTAGACTCAGGACTTTGGGCAGGATATTTGGGGGTCCAGGGCACCCGGAGCATGTCGGAAAGGGGAGGGTGTGAATTTTTCCCTTGGCTTTACCAAATTCCTTGCCCCTGGTGGATAAGTGTAGCTGGAGGGTTCTTTTGAATATGGGGTTCAAGGCAAGGCCCCCTCTGCCTGGATCCTTGGTGATATGAGTTCTGCTAAGTCATCAGCTAGAAGGGCTGCATTGGATACAAGAATGAGGGCCACGTCTAGGAGCCCCGGTTTCCCAGTCCCTCAGCCAGCTCCCGGTTCTCATCTACAAAGTAAGCAGGCCACTCGCACACCATGTCAGAAGGCTGAGCTCGTCCACATCTCATCCTGGCACATTCGGAGGTGTGAGGTCCGGAGGCCAAAGCTGAGTGGGTGACTCGAGCTTACACGAGCCCTGCGGCAGAGATGCGATTTCAGAACACGGTTTATACAAAAGCTGCGAGCTTTGGGGACAGGCTTGGCAGGTGTGTAGCTCTGAGCTCCACGGACTGGCTTGGTGATTTTTCAGAAGCTCCTAGAGCCTTGGTTTCCTCATCTGGAAATTGGGAGTGATCTGGTGTAGTTGCCCAGGTGGGAAATGAAGTGCTTGTGGAAGTCTAGCGTGTGGCTTCGCCTGCCGTGAGCGCACAGTGAGGAACAGCTATGGCGATGGGCGCCGTTCTCCGAGGCCCTGGGCCCTGCTGACAGGGGCTGCCGTCCGTGTGTCTGTCTGTCCGTTCAGCCAGCCAACAGATATTTTTAGAGCACTTACCATGTGCCAAGCACTAGTCTGAGAGCTCAGACTTCACCAGTGAACAGGAGAGACAAAACTCCTTCCCACAGCAGAGCTGGCTGCATGATCAGCAGAAGCAGAGATAAATTCATAAGCAAAATGATCATGGGAGTTGCACAGAAGCTAATGAGTGCTATGGTGGAAAAAAACTTGACAGGGGAAGATCTGGTCATGACGTGACAGGGGAGGATGTAGTTTTAAATAGGATGGTCAGAGTAGACCCTGCGAAAGATGACATCTGAGCAAAGACTTGAAAGAAGTGAGGGAAGAAGCCATGAGAGATACGGGAGAAGAGCATTCCAGGCAGAGGGAACAGTGGAAAGGCCCTGAGGCAGAAGTGCCTGTTGTTCCAGGGACAAGCAAGAAGCTGGTGTGACTGGGGCAGAGTGTGTGTGTGTGTGTGTGTGTGTGTGTGTGTGTGTGTATGCACACGCGTGGTTGTAGGTGAAGTTGGAAAGCTGATGGGCCAGTTCAGGCAGGGCCTCACAGACCACTGGAAGGGCTGGCCTTTTACTCTGAGTGAGATGGGGCCTTCGCAGGGTATTAACAAGGGAGTGACACGACCCTCCTTACCATCGCTTGCCCAGTGGCTTGGGCCCTCAGGCTGCCCTTACATCATCCAGCTGAGGCCCTAGACCTCCTTCCCACCATCTGTTGTGGGCTTGTTTCCCCTAAAACAAGTTGTATGCCCCTTTCCACCCCCTTGTCCTGGGTCCCATTCTCTCAAATCCCAGATGTCTGTCTGCAGTCAATGACCTGATGCACTATATTCTGGAACCTATTTTATTTTATTTTACATTATTTATTTTAAGATACATTGTTTTTTGTTTTAAGATTTTATTTATTTGTCAGAAAGAGGGAAAGCAGAGAGGGAGAGCAGCAGGCAGAGGGGGAAGCAGGCTCCCTGCCGAGCAAAGAGCCTGGTGTGGGACCTGATCCGAGGACCCTGGGACCATGACCTGAGCCGAAGGCAGATGCTTAACTGACTGAGCCACCCAGCCATCCCTGGAGCCCCTTTTAAGTGGCAGTGACCTTGGTGGGAATGCAGGCCTGGGGCTGATTGTGGGGGCTCGCCTCATCTCTGGAGGGGCCTGCTTAGGAGCACCCTTCTGTGAGCCTGGGTCTGGCTGCCCCCCTCTGCTCCCCGTGGAGCCCCGGGCTGTGCCCACGTCCCCCGGGGCCCCTTTGTCCCGGTGCGCTGTAGTGGAGGACAGGACGGCAGGAAGAAGCTCTCCCGGGCAGGGTGGAGGGGCAGGGTGGAGTGCAGACGACTAAGGGGGTGTTAGGGCGCCAACAGGAAGCAGGGCTGGGCTTTGTTCCCTGACCAGTTCCCAGGCAAGGCTCTCCCCGGGGGTTTCAGGGCTCCGTGTGAATGTATTGTTCCCGGGGATGGTGCAGTCCAGACATCTAGCTGTGGCCACGCCAGCCCTTGCCCGGCTTGGGACAGACATCAGTCCTGACGCCCTCCAGGGGTTAGGGGCCTTGCCCTTGGCATTGGCCTAGACAGCCTTGCTGGGGCCGGAAGGCTCTCCTGGACAAGGGCACATGTGGCCCTTTGCAGCTCTGTGGGTGGGCCGTTGAGGGGGCGTGATGGGGATAAGCAAGGCTGGGCCCCTCCACTGCTCATAGCAGCAGAGGTGAGGGGTGGTCCTGGGTCCAAGGGTTTCCTATTAAGTCAGCGCCCCTGCTGATATGCACATCCCTCCCACCACTGCCCCCAAGTTAATGCCAGGGCCCCCCGTAGCTCTGTCTCAGGAAGAACTCTGCCAGTGGAAACACCAGCTCCCTTTGTGTAGCCCCGTGGGTTATCAGGGTTGCTCAGATGCAGGAAGTCCTCCCCCTGCTGCCCTGTGCCACTCTGCCCCACCCTGCCCTGCAGAGGGGAGGGAGGCCCGCCCACGGAGAGTTTGGCTCACACCAGGCAGTGTTGCTGACCTTCCTGCCCTCTGACGCCAGGGCCCTGGGCTCTTCTTAGGATAAGCTTTGTGATCAGAGCAGGATCCATTTTTCGTCATTCCGTGCCG
>PITA01009284.1:0-78764 GCA_004023965.1 Spilogale gracilis | reverse complement strand
TTGCCCCTCATGCACCGCAAGTAAGTGAGACCATGCGATACTTGACTTTCTCTTCTTGGCTTATTTCACTCAGCATAATCTCTTCCAGTCCAGTCCATGTTGCTACAAAAGTTGGGTATTCATCCTTTCTGACGGAGGCATAGTACTCCATTGTATATATGTACCACATCTTCTTTATCCATTCATCTGTTGATGGGCAGCTCTTCTTTCTTCTAATACGAACAGGCCTAATGAGTGGCAACTCAGTGGAGAATGGAATTTAATGAGAACATATGTAAAATGCCTGGTACATAGTAGGTCCTCAGTAAAAGGTAATTTCTTTTTTATGTAATTCATCTGCCAAGTGCTCAACACTTATGATCAAAAGCTTTTTTTTTTTTTTTTTTTTTTTTTAAAGATTTTTTTTTAAAGATTTTTTTTATTTATTTGACAGAGAGAAACACAGCCAGAGAAGGAACACAAGCAGGGGGAGTGAGAGAGGGAGAAGCAGGCTTCCTGCTGAGCAGGGAGCCCGATGTGGGACTTGATCCAGGGTCTCTGGGATCGTGACCTGAGCCGAAGGCAGTTGCTCAACCAACTGAGCCACCCAGGCGCCCGATCAAAAGCTTTTTTAAAAAACTAAACAGTATATGTAACCATTGAATATGTTACACTGACTAACCCTAATTTTACTGTCTGTGCCTGGATATGTTGTGCAGGGCCATAGGCTCTCACATGACTACCTTCATGCAATGGCCTTTTCTCTTTGCATGAGAGGAGTATACAAGAAAAAGGCACTCTGATGATGAAAAACACAGGTGTTTGAAAATGTAGATGATTTCTAAATTAGAAGCTTTACCTGCACTTAGCACACTTCTGGAAGTGCAGTTGAAATTTTCCAGTTGTGCTTTGAGCTTTTCTGGGCCACAGACTTCTCAGAGAATCTGATGAGAGCTGTGGATCCTCTTTTCACAGAAATGCATGTATGCATGTGTATTAGAATTTTCATAAAATTACAAGTGATCTGTGAACCTCACCCCTCATGACTTCCTCCTCATGCTGCCCCTCAGGAATCCTATATCAGTGATCCCTGGATGAACTACTGATAGATTGATTTTTTTTTTTTTAGATGAATGTAAATACTAAAATGGGGAGGAGAAGGGAATGGAGGACGTACATATGGGTGGGGATTAGTGAGGAGGCCACACTTAGAATGAGCAACAAGTGGTTGGGATAGTGCCTGAAAGATAAAAATCCTGTTGCCCATCAGTGTAGCATTTGTGGCTCCAAGGTCTACAAGAGGTTGCTAATGGAAAGAGTCAAGGTTTTTTGTTTTTTTTTCCTTCCAGTTTTTATTAAGAAAAATTTCAGTTGTACCAAGTGGAAAACATTGTATTTGAACTTGCATGTACCTAACATCAAGGTGGTATCCAAGTTCTCCTGTTACCATTTTACTGGCTTGTTTTATCTTATCTCAGTCCATCCATCAACCCACCATATTTTTTTGGTGCATTTCATTGTAATTTGCAGACATCAATACCCTTTGCCGTAAACACTCAGCATCATATCATTTACTAGAGTTCAGCATTAATTGTTTTCTTTTTTAATTCCTTTTTTTTTTAAGATTTTTATTTATTTATTTGACAGAGAGAAACACAGCTAGAGAGGGAACACAAGCAGGGGGAGTGAGAGAGGGAGAAGCAGGCTTCCCGCCGAGCAGGGAGCCTGATGCGGGGCTTGATCCCGGGTCTTTGGGATCATGACCTGAGCCAAAGGCAGTTGCTTAACCAACTGAGCCACCTAGGCACCCCTGTTAATTGTTTTCTTTTGAGAAATGGACAGACCCTCAGTGTAACATTTCTGTGAGTTCTGAATAATGCATGCATCTATGTAATTCAAACTCCTACCAGAACGAAAAACTTGACTTCCCCCCAGAAAGTGCCCTGATGACCCTTCCCAATTATTCCCTGATTCTTCTGCTCCAGAGGTAATCACTCATATTTTTTTGTCATAGCTTGTTGTGACTGTTTTAGGACTCCCTATAACTGGAATCCTGTAGTAGGTTTTCTGTGAACCTTTCATTAGCCCAGCATGTATGAGAGGCACCCGTGTTCTTACATCACTGGTTTGTTTTCATTGTTGAGTGGGCTTCCAATGTATGCATCGACTGTAGTGTGGACATTCTATGCGGAATGTCAGCACAGCTACTCTCTAGTCTTAACTAAAAGCTGCTATGGATATTTGCATACAATCCTTTGTGTGTACATACATTTTCATTTTTCTTGAGTATTTGGGAGTAGAATTTTGGGGACCTACGGTCGGTGTAATTTTGATCTTAAAAGAAATTGCCAGGCCTTTTCCCGAAGCGGTTGTTCCGTTTTCACTTCCACCAGTAATGTGTGTGAGTTCTGGTTGCTCTACGTCCTTGCCAGCGTTCCGTTCCATGGTGTCGGTCTGTTGGATTATAGCCATTCTGGTGGGTTTGTAGTGGTATCTCCTTTTGGTTGTAATTTGCTTATGGCCTGAGGCTCCAAAAGGGCCTTTTCCTTGGCTCCCAAATCCTCCTTGATCTCAGGCATTATCTTTTCTTAGGGAGTGTGTGGGAATAGCTAGTGAAAAACTTAACGGGGCTATAAAACTTCCTGCAGGACCCCGCCCCCAGCCCAGCCTTTAATTTCTGCATGGCACCAAAATGCTTAAGATCTCTCTTCATCTCTGTGGATAGCCACAATCCCTTCACAATGAGAGGGTGCAGGAAGGGTGCTAGGAGTGGTCAGGTAAGTTTTTCATCCTCCCAGATGGAGCAATGTGCATGCACGGGTCTCCTCGACACTTAGGGAGCTTGGAGAGTCAGCAGCTGGAGCCTTGCATCCAGCCTCGTGTCACAACATTATCAGAGACTTGGAGAAACTGGACGGAGTTCAGAGAGGAGCAGCTAGCACGATTAAAGGGCTTGGAGGGATTAAGGGATTGATTTATGAGGAAAGATGAAAAGAACTTAATGTGTGCTGCTTGAATAAGTGGGTACATGATAATAGCCTGCAAACGTCTGAAGGGGGTAAACACTAGAGAGGGAGAGGAATTAGCACAGGGTGAGGAAACTGATCCAGGCATAATGGGGGAAATTAAAACAGGGGAGGGATGATGGGGTAAGTTGGCAAAGTATTAGCAGGGGTGTGACCTTCTATGAATTCTTTCAGGAGTGTGAGGGGATTGAGTTCGTTTGGGGAAGATGAGCCCCAAGAAGCACTATGGGTTTGCCTCCTAAAGCAGCCAGGTAGAGGGGAGGAGTTGAACATCTGCTGCGTGCTGTGTGAAGCAGGACTGTATGGGACATGGGGACCCTGGAGGAGAGCATGAGGGGAGGTGATGGAGAGGACCCAGGCAAGGAAATCGAGACCTTTCCTTAAGTCTCCTCTTCCTGGCAGTTCTTCTGGATGGATCAGAAGCACTGGCAATTGTGTTCTGCATCCCGTTTGCTTGAGATGTGTAGGTCCTACCCCACATGGCTTCCACCTTCCCAGCTTTTTATCTTGATCTAAAATGCAATTATCCTTGACTGGGCATGGTGTTTCTGTCTCTGCGCCAGTGTGGGTGTGAGGTTGGGAAGGAGTACATGGACTGGGTGAACAGGATGGGAAGTGATTCCAAACTGCTTGGGGTCAGACTCTGGCTTCAAACTTGACGCCAGCTGGGTGGGTGTGCCCAGTGACTACGCTGTGGGCCTCAGTTTCCTTCTCTGTAAAATGGAGTTAACAATAGAACCTTGCTTCAGAATTGTCCTGAAGTGGACGTGAGATAGAGGGTGTAAAGGGCTTAGCATACTGCCTGGCGAAAAGTAGATGCTCAACCAATGCTGATTTATTGCTCTCGTAATTAAATTATAATCGTGACTATCATTATCCTGGTACCATGACTCAGGTCTGGAGCTTCCCTGAGCCGTGCCTTTGGCATGGGGATAGCCCCGTCTAACACAGCAAATAGGGCAGGGAGGTGCTCAGAATTGGTGTGGAGTGAGGGGATGTTTGCACCCCAGGAGAAAGAGGCAATGGGTACTATCTCTGTCTTTCCTGCAGTGGCAGCATTTCCAGAGATGCCCTCTTGTCAGGGCTGAGCTCTGGACACAAGAGCCACAAGCTTGGCTGGGTGGAGAAACCCAGCTCATCCCCAGCCTCCAGCCTGGCTCAACGAGAAGATAGCTGGGAGTCAGAACATGTACGCTAACTTCTGTTTTCCAACCTTCAGTTTCCCCAGTGGTTAAAAAAAAGAGAGGGGGTAATGCGGAGTGGGAGTGGGGTGAAGGGGATGAAACTAGTGTATCTTAAACATTTTTTCTCGCCAAGCAAAAGGACCCTTCCTTTAAACAATACATTATATAGAACTCCAGTATAGAGAATAGCCCCAGACTTAGCTGCTGTTGAGTGGGGTGGGAATTCAGAGGCTCCCTTAATTGACCCTCCATCTTCCTTTGTGGGAGTCATGGAGGCACCCTCGTGGCTTCCCTCTCTCCATCCAACACTGCACTCACATCCGGTTGAGCTCTTCAGGACAGTTACTGTTCTGGTGAAAGCGAAAATAAACTGTGCGCTCACATTTGCTAAGTGCTTTGCGTATGTTAGCTTCTAATGAAGAAACTGAGGTTGAGAGTTGAAGCAAGGAGTCACAGCTGAGAAATGACAGATGATCTCTGAGTCCTTTTAGCTCTGAAATCGTCACATTCAGTTTCTCCCACAGGTTCTCAAGTGATATTAGTAGATACTCAGTAGGTATGTAGCAGTGGGAGTCAATCTGGGATTTGGGGTTGGTTTCCCCAATGCCAGAATGAGACCATGCTATCTGCTGCTGGTCTTCTAGACGGGTGATCAGATCTGCTAGTATGTTGTGTCTGCCTCAAGACATGGACTCTGCGGGTCCTGCTCCTTCATGACCTCTCCAGGAACTCATGCCCAGGCTTCAACTAAGCCAAGTATGTCTTCTGGGGTTCTCCAGGATTCAAGGTGCTGGATTTTTTTTTTCTTTTTAAGTTCTTTATCCTTTTCTATCTATAGCTCTAGCACAAAGTCAGTCTCTCATTCACTCTTTTCTAATCCTATGATAGATAAGCACCCCGAATAAACTATATATACAGTGTTTTACTTTGAAACCAGTGTTTTTAATTTGCAGTCTCAAGCAAGAGAGTGGATAACCCCTTGTTCCATTGATGGGAACTCATACTTACCCCTTGCAGAATATGTCCTTTTGCCCCGTTATTTACCTGATAGGTGTATTCCAATCTTTTTTTTTTTTTCATTATTGGTAAAGCTCTAACTGACCTAATATGTCTGGAAAATTAATGGGCTCCAGGTGTGTGTCCTGTCCACTGAAGAGAGACCAGAAGGAACTTGAAAGTGAGGGGGAGTGGGCCTGTTTATAGACATGGAAGTGGGGTCAGCTTGTCAATATTTGCTGGTGGCTTTTCCATATTGAAGATTTTGCATGGTGAAATTTTTATACCAGACTCAATGATCCAACTGAGAGGATACAAACCAAATATTAATATTAACTGGAGCCCAGCATAATCAGGAGTGTGAGGCTGCTATACAAATAATATAACCAATAAAGGTCTCAAATCAGATGCCAATACAGTTTGAATTAATCTATTAGTTAGAGAAGAGTAATGGCTGCTAAAACCGGCCCCCAAATCTTAATGGCTCAACATGAGAGAAGTTTACTGCTCTCAGGTCTAAAGTAGAGGATGTGTGTAGGAGAGGGAGTAAGGTGGGAGAGGAGATCTGTGTCCTGACATCATTCAGGGAGCCAAGAACCCTTTGTCTTCAGTACCTTCCCTTGGCTTTGTTCCTGGAGTCCTCTCACTTTTTCTAGTGGGTGAAGAGAGAGAGGACACACCAAACTCCTAAGTGCCCCA
Organism: Spilogale gracilis; assembly: GCA_004023965.1. Classification (NCBI taxonomy): domain Eukaryota; kingdom Metazoa; phylum Chordata; class Mammalia; order Carnivora; family Mephitidae; genus Spilogale; species Spilogale gracilis. Next base: position 72,880 of record PITA01009284.1, on the reverse strand, counting down.
GCCCCAGGGTTGTGAGACCTCACTTCCTTTCACATTTCACTGGTAAGAATGAGTTACGTGGCCCCACTTTCTTGAAGGGAGAGTGGGGAATGAAGTCTAGCTGTGCGGCTAGGAAGATGAGACCCGAACAGTGGTGTGGCCTCATCTTCTTTGCAGCACTGGGCATGAATGGTGATCTATTTCCCCATTTCCTGTTGGTGGGCATGGTTTAGAAGGGGATTTTCATTGACCTCCTTGGTCCAGAGAACAAGTTATATGCTTTCTTGCTTACTAGATTTTTTTCCCTTAGTATTAGCCTCTGACTTAGGTCATGGGGCAGTTGCTCTGCATGTCTGTTCATTATTCTGCTGAAGGGGGGCTGGTCAGAGTCCACACCGAGCCACAGTGTTTCTTAGGGAAGAATGGGGATAATAGACTTTGGGCATTCATGGCCTGGTAGTCCTCAGGTGGGTGCAAGCAAGGACCCAAGTTTGCTTTTGGTGTTTCTTCCATAGGGTTTGGAGGCCTCTCCGGTCTCCACGAGGTGCATTTTCTCCCTCATTTTCTGACTCATGCTTGTTCTCTCTCTAGTTCTCTAGTCCCTAAGTGGAGGCAGCCATCCCTTTCCTGCAGTGCTCCCGTGCCCACACCATCCTGAGATCCATGGGGGCACTCAGCTGCATCTCTCGCTGCCTTTCTCAAGTTTAACCTGAGAAGCCCTACCACTGAGATGTTTGTCTGTGGCAGGGCAAGATGGTACACGAGACCATAAAGGCTTTTTTATGGTCACTGTGTAAAACTACAAAAGCCAAGAAGGAACCTTTTTATCTTGGGAATGCTTTTGGAGGTGAGGATACCCACTGTCTGTCCAGAGCTCATTTTTGTAGGTACCACAGTTGTGTCTGTCTTCTTCAGAAACAAGTTTGCATTTGAGTGTGAAGCCAGCAGCATTTAGGGAGGTTTCAAGGCCTTCTTTCAGAACATGTTCGTGTGTCATTTGAAAGTTGCAACTTCTCCTGCCGGAGAGTGTTGGACTGTAGGGTGGGGTGGTGGCGATGGTGGTGATATTTCAAGGGAAAAAATTGTTATTTTTGGGTGATAGATGGCATTAGGTCTGGACTCGGACATTTAGGAAAGTCGCCACAGTCCTTGTGATTCAGTTGGGCCATTTTATAATCGGTAAGGAATCTGGTGTGCCCTATTTCCCATTTGGTTAAAGTGTTCTACACCGTGACTCTGGGATTATACCACCGTCTGTTACCTGGGCTTAGTATCCATGTGTTAGAGCTTTAACCACCTTTGGTTTGTATCAAGGTGGCTGTCGAAATGGGTCATTAAATACCAGTGATACTCAATGCTCCATTTTTTTTTTTTTGATAGCACAGTAGTTGCATTGGGAATAGAGTACGCAAGGAGCCACCCTCTTGCAGTAGGTTGTCTTTATCAGAGAAGAAGCTGAAGGAGGAAGAGCAGGCAGGGTGAGGATGTTTTCCCTAGGTTCTGCGAGCTTTGGCTTTGTTCAGAAGGATCAACAGTCTGGGAACATGAGGGTATATGATTAGCCAGGTACCAGATTGATGAGAGGTATTAATGAAGTAAAAGCCATGGGAGGTATCAGAGCCATCCATTAATTAATTTTTGTATTAGCTCATTCGCTTACAATATGTGCTAAGTGCATCTGTGCCATGCAACATGCTAGATGCCAGAAACTCATTAGTGAGCAGTAATACGGATGGTCCTTACCCTCACTGAGAACAGAGTCTTGGGTAGAAAACAGCGGACTGACCTTAATCAGATAAATGGAGTATTCATTCTGTGTTTTGTTAGATTAATAGAATATAAGGCATACCAGATACTTGGCTCATGAGAAAGAGAAATACTCTAAGAAAGCCTCATAGTTTTAACTGTATGTATTAGTGCATAAGTGTATGTATTGGTGCATGGTATAATAGGGGGACTTGACCTTGTAGGAGGTCAACAACCAAGTGTTGTTTGGGTTAAGACCTGAAGGAGGAGAAATACTTAAACAATAAGGACGGCGGAGGAAAAGTCATTCTAGAGAGCAGGAACATTGTGTAAAAATGCCCTGTGCGGTGAAAGCATAGTAGTTATTAGGGGGACCAAAAGAAGGTTGGGAGGTGGAGTGTGGTATAGAGGAGACCTATCGGGGTCACACTGTGCTAAGCCTCATAGTAGATGCTGAAGATTTTTGTTGTTACCCTAAGAACAATGGGAAACCATTGGGGGTTTGCATGAGGGGGCATGATCAGATTTGTGTCTGGAGATAGAATGGTTCTATGATGATGGTTCAGAGAAAGTGAAAGTATGTGTGGGTAAATCATGTACTTGGCTGTTGTGGGGAGGTAGAATAAGGAGGGCGAACTTGAGTGGGAGATACTAATGGACATCAGAAGAACTTGGTGAGAGAGAGGTTATGGGGATCATGAGGGGGAGAGGACATAGTCCAGTCTGATTCCTGAGTGCCTGGCTAGGACACTGGATGAGTAATGGTGGTTGTAGTTTTGGTACAGGTTTGGGTGTTTTAACCAGACTCCAAGTGGCTGAAAAGATGGAAATGGAATGCTCTCCCCTGTCACAATCAAAGTGTGTCTCCTCCCTGCAGAGTCACTTCCCAGAAGTTGCTCACATCCCATGGGCCACAACTTAGCTCACATCCCATGTGTAGCTGTTGATAATTGAGGGACAACCAGCCATTCTTACCATAACGGTGACGTCACTGAAATAGAACACACTGCAAGAGGACCAGGTGGTAGGAGAAGATCAGGAGTTCAATTTTAGGGGTTCATTTCATGCTCTGCTCGGGATCTTTACAGTTTCTCCCTCATCCTATGTTAGCTCCCTCCACTCTCCTCTGTGACCTCTTTAGTCTACTGTGTACAGTAGTCTGCAGTATACTTGGTGCACCCCCTCCCCTCCAAGCCCCATACTCCTCCTACCGGGAATGCCTTCCCACTCTGTACACATGCTTCAGGGACCTGCTGATTCTTACCAGCTCCATAAAGCTGTCCCTGATGCCCCAACCCCAGCTGCTGTTTTAGGTGAATTCCAGCATCATGGTTCCTGTTACTGCATTGTATAATGACAAGCATTCTTACACTGATGGCCAGTCTTTTCTGTTTAACTCCCATGCTGAGTTTTTGTGCTTTCCAGATCACTATTAAATGTCTCCTTTCAGTTCATAAGTGTTGATGAAGAGTCCACTATGGGAGGGGCTAACTTCTGTCCTCCTGCCACTCTTGGGGTAGTAACTAACCTAACAAACACGGAACCTTTAAGTCTTATTTTTTATAATAAGAAAAACTCCAGTGAGCTGGCTCTTTGGGTGACCTCAGGAACCTTTTAGAGCCATTACTAGGTTAGACTGCAACAAAGTAGAAGTAGAAGAGGTGAAGATTTATCTTAATAGATCTCCATTTTCTCATTTCTTAATAGTACTCCCTTGCCCAGTGATGTTCGCCTGCCTTATGGTTCTGATGATAGCCAGGCTTAGGGCCCCCGCCCCCCATCCCCTCCACCATGGGCACTCAGTATAGCATGGACATCAGCACTGTGAAGTTGTGGTGGGGAAGGGGAGAGTATTCCAGAAGGACTTAGAGGAAAAAGAACAAGTCGATGCAGCATCCTGCTGCCTCACTGTCTGGTTTCTCTCAGCCACTTGCTAGAAGAAGGGTCTGAATTGGCAGCAAAGCCAGAGTTTCCAAACCAACTAACAGTTCTGCCTTTGCATGTATTATTGTTTGATTAAAAACAATCATTTTTTTTTCTTACTCCTATCTGGTTTCATTCATTCTTGGTAGGTTTTATACCAAATCCGGGAGACACGGTCCCTACCCTGCAGGAGCTCATGGGCTTGTAGAAAGAGCAGAAAATCTCCATCTCTTTGGTGATAAGCCAGTCACGTCTCCTAGCTGGGTGGTTGTAGGTTCCGTGAATACGTGAGCCATGCGTCTCAAAAATCTCAGGTGTTCCTAACAAGGTTCAGCAGCATGTGGGTCCCTTGGCTGGTGCCCAGTGACCTTCATGAATGATTTCACTGACTGGTTGCTACCCATCTCCCCTCCTTGTAGAGCTTGTGGTGCCTTGATGTCTTGGAGTGTGAAAGTGGAGATTTTGTCTTTTTCCTGGCTGGGAGGGAGGTTTCCGCCTCACTGATAGTGAAAGTGCTTCAGAAATCGGAGCCAGGGGTGCTGGTGGAGGAAGTTTCTTGACTGAGGAGCTTGGATGCTGGCTGCCCTTCCCCTGGTTATCGCTCTCCTGGCCCTTGTACAAAGAGCTGGGAAGTTCTTGGCTGTGTGCATGCTCAAGGACATGAGTGGCTCTTGCCTTGCTTCCCCAACCCACAGGCTCAGCTGTGAAGTTCAGGATTTGCTGAGCTGTGTACAGACCTTGTGTTCTGACACTACATTCCCCCCCGCCCCCCACCCCGTGACATCTGACATGCAGGGAGTTACTCCCCGCTCGGTAAATGGTATATTGTCACTGATCTCCCTCAACCTATAACTGACAACACAAGGTCAGCGCTGCTTGGAAACGGGAGGCTGGTGAGAAGTGTCACAAAATAGGCCACGGGAAGCCAGCCCAATGGGAGCAGGAACACTGCCGAAGCCGCCCTGTGGTCAGTTGTGTCCCATCCTTTTCCGGAGCCTTGAATGGATGATGAGTTAATGGAATTCCCCAGCGAACCATGAGTCCACCTGGGGGAAAGGCATGAGGGAAAGGCCTCAAATGTGGTGTCCCAGTGAGTGTTTTGACCATGGGGTCATGTTGAAGTCACGCAGTGGGGAGGGCATAGACCCCACTTGGGTAAATAAGGGAGGGAAAAAGTTGGAAAATGTGGTCTGAATTTCTTACTTGCATTGTTTCAGGGCCAGCTCCTACCCTGTCAGCTCTCTCTGCACCCACCCCACCCTTTTTAATGACTTATTTGTACTGGAAAGCAAACTATTAATCACAAACAGAATGGCTCTGTAACTTCCAAACAAACACGGAACAGTTCTAGGGGCTGTGAAAAAGCCAAACCCTTGGCAGAGATTCGAAAGCGTGTTTCTTTTATATATATTTCAGCAATGCCACCATTTTTCCTTAGGCACAGAAGGTTCCCTTTAATTAGCAGTGAATTTCCCATTTCCCCTTTCTTCCTGAGGCATCTATAAAGCCCGGGCCTAGTAAAAGGCAGGTACACGGCTCTCAATTGAGCCCTATTGATGTGCTAGTATAGTTTTAATTGTGTTGAGATTTCCTTGCCAAAGTGACACATGCAGAAGCATTTTAAAAACGTATAGGGTTCGTAACTCTTTCGCTGTCTGGAGCTCTTGAATTATGAATGTCTCTTCCGCTGCCTATTCGGTTCTTCTGAATCTGTAAAATTACTTTAATAACCTGTGTGGGGGTAATGTTAATATGTTTGCTCAGTGGTGTGAATTTATTAGCATTCCTACCCCACTTCAGGGAGCTGGCTTGGTCCTTTTGATGCAAGCCCTTGGTTGCAAGAGGAGGCGAATTAAGGTGGTGGTGTTTTTCTCCCCTCCCTCCTCCGTTCCACCATTAGCAGTCACTCTGTTGCACAGAGTGCGTGATAAATCAACCTCAGGAGAGTCAGATTTGCCATAACATGACACTACCTATCAGCTCCTCAGGTCTGAGTTGACTCGCAGGCTTTTGGGCTGTATATTTCTTCAAAGTCTAGCGCCAGTTTCTTAGTCAGCTCCAACTAATTTCAGAGTGGAAGGGAAACTTGACTGGAGTGCTGTTTGGGATCTGCTTTTTAATCCTGGTCTGTTTAATGTTCGCTCCTGACAGTCTAGGCCAGACATCATTTTAATGGTATGTGTGGTGATAAAGCCAATAAACTGTCAAGATGATTGATAATCTAAGCATTATAGCAATATGACTTTCCTGTTCTCCTCTGTGCTTTAGATGATGGTTTCCAAATTGAATTCCTACAGTGTGTGCTGTATGTGTGTGCCTGTTGGAGGCTCCCCTAACAGCATTTGGAGGAGGTAGCTGTGTTTAATGTAAGATTTTTTAGCCCTCAATTACCCGCACAAATATATCTGCATACGTGTTGGTACCCTCTAATTTGGGAAACATCAAGAATTTATGGTTCTGCCCTTGCAACAGTCCCCCAGCAATTTATGGGCACTGGTGGAACTTTTTATTATGTCTTTATGATGTTTTTTCACCTGGCATGCATCTTAGATTCCATGTGGTTGATTCTGTTATCTGTGGTTGAAAGACATTACAGATAACAAAGTGCACTGTATTAAAGGCAGGCTTCTGGTTTCCTTTCTTTTCTCTTTGTTTCTTTTTTCTTTTAATTTAGCAGACATTTTTAGCATCTGGTCTTCATCTCATTAATCAGACCCGACCAGGTGTTTTAGGGTGGTGACAGTGGGAGTGCTTAGCCCCTCTTTGTTGGCCCTCATGGGCCACCGCTGCTGGCTTGCAGTTCCCCCTTTCTGGGAGCAGTGTTGCCTGGGGAAGAGCCCAGAGAGGCTGGGCTCTCTCTCTGAGTGTGTGTGCGCGCGCGCGCGTGTGTGTGCATTAAAGTCACTTAAGTGAGTTTACCAGGAGAGAAGAGAGAAAAAAGGAAGTGAATCTTAAACTCAGAGCTCTCTAATGGGACTTAACTTTTCTTCTGCTTTCTGCTAACACGGATGGGTTTTGTGTAGTTGTGGGTGTGTGCATGTTCCTCAGAGTACTACTGTTAAGGTGGCATCTAGAAAGAACACAAGCCTGTAAGACTGTGGATCTGAGGGTCACAGAATGTTACGGCCAACAAGGTATCTCTGATAGCTGTCGTCACCATGATTTGCTGTGTGTTTGTTCCAAGTCTCGTTTTACAGATGAGCCTGGGCCCCGGAGAGGGAACATGGCTGATCAGTGGCCGAATGGGAACTGGTGTCCACGTGTCCTTATTGGAGACTGACCATCCTTTACACTTAGTTTCTTTCACTGAATGCTAATTTGTCTCTTGGTTTGGAGACACTGGGCAAGTCATTTCATTTTTCTGGTCTCCATTTCTCTACCTGTGAAATAAAGGTGGCAGGATTTGCTAGCCTCTAAGCTCACTTTCACTGTAGGAACCTGTGAATTTTTAGAATGAGAGGAGGAAGGGTTGAGCTTTGTACTGTGAAATTTCCTAAAGCCATCTGGAGTTGTTCTCCTTTTCTCACCTACTCTTTGGTGTGTGTAGTCCTTGTCCCTTCCTTTCCTGCTGTTCAGAACCTAAAATTTGTTGTCTCCTGTGCCTAGCCAGGCCAGAAAAAAGGCATGTTTTTTCCACAGATGAAAATGAAATATTAAACTGTCACCTTAGCTTTGTGTTACTTTATCTGCCTGCTAATGTTTGTGTCCTAGACAACATTAATCTAAAATACTTTGTACTGTGATTCAGTGTACATTTTGTGAGGTAAAAACAAGTACATGAGCTCAAAAAGTTGGGAAGACCAACAACTTTGATACCAGTGAATAATAGTACATGAGTCAGGTGAACTCCAAGGACTGTTGGCCTCCTTGTGCCAGCCGGCTCAGAAAGCTCGGTGGTGGGACGCACACCCATGAACTCCATTTCCAGTTCTGGGTAACTGGGAAATTGTATTTATGGACTTGATTCCATCCACATCTTTAGGGGGCTTGTAGTCTAATTGCAGATGCCGAAGTGGGTCACTGTGCAGTTCTTAGAGCATGCATGGCTTTGGGCGAGGAGTGGAAGGAGGCATGCCAGAGCTGGAAGTTGGGTAGAGATCATGTGGAGTCCCAGAGTGAGGCTAGCTTGTCAGTGTTGAGGGGAAGAGTCACTAGATGCTGAGCTCCCCCATAATGCAGCCCTCTCGGATGCACATGTTCGTACCTGAGCGGAATTCCTCCTTCAGTCTAGTACTTCTAGTGTGTCCTGCCCTGTGTGCCCAGCCCTGGCTTGGGGAGGTGGTGATGACGGTGGCAGTGGCTCACACGAGTGAAGGTCCGTTCTGAGCCAGACATGCTTCTTACTACTTGGACAGGTGAAGACCTGTTTCATTCTCTGACAACTCATTAGGAAGGAGGTAATGTGGTAGGGATGAACAGTTACCACTTTTGCTGATGAGGACCCAGGCTGAGAGAGGAGTCACCTGAGTTAGGTGCCCAACCAGTAGGTGGTGGGGTTCAATCTTGGTCCCTCACTCTTACCCACTGTGCCTTCTACTCACAGCTTCAGTCCCGAGGCCCGTACACCTGAGGCAGAGGACACATGGACTGTGTGGCTCTGAGGAGATTGCTGGCCATCTGAGTGCATTTAGTCACCTGTAACATGAAGACAGAATTTTCTGAGTTCAGATGTGAGACTGGAAGTGAAAATGCCTGTCAGAATACTCAGCAGAGAAGAGGTGCTCAATAAGTGTTGATAGGACAGGATAACGAGTTTGAGATGGTCACCGAGCTGGGTTTTTTGTTTGTTTTTTCTTTTTCCCAGTCTACCTTTCTTGGCATATCTCGCCCTTCCTAGCAGCTTCAGTTTTAGATATTTACTTCCTCAGGTGATGACACAGTAGAAAGGGGAGACTCTGATCCTGAATTTTGAATTTCAAAAAGTTTAGGCCCACGTGTAAGAAAAAAGATGTGAAAGACTGCACGATGATACTGGCTGGCTGTATCTGTGTGACTTAGAGAAAGATTGAGCTCAGGGAAGGAGAGCGTTAGAGGTGAGAAAAAGGAGAGATGCTAGTGGGTCCCTGAGATGGGGTCCTATATCTCATGTTGTTTCTGTGCTATTGGCTGTTACAACTTTAGAGCACTGGGAGAGGGTGGGGTTATCCAAGGTGTCTAAACACATGAAGGTATAAGAGAGGTTTCTTGCAGAAGGGTGGAATTTGAGTTGCGTTCTGAAGGATGACTGAGAGGTGGACGGGGTAAATCCTCCAGCTTCAAGCCGCAACCCTCTGTGCCCATCAACTGGTCCTCCTAAGTGTGAGTTTTCTCTATTAGTCAACTGAATAGATGATGGTATGTGACAGTTCCTGTGGGGAAGGGGAGGAGGCTGGTCTGCTGGCAAGGCAGAAAGGGGAGGGGATGTTGGCCCTAGAGATGGAAGGGAGGTTGGTGGGAGGAGCTGAGCAAGCCCTAGAAGGACAGGGCCAATGGTCTTTGAAGCAGGAGAGGGGATCCTTCTCTGATGTAGCCACATACATGCCTAGACAGGGTACTGGTCCACGTTTGTATCTCCTTATTTCTTAGCCAGATCCATGGAGAAAAAAGAAAGGGCACTTGGCACTGTAGCAGAACTTCCCTTCCTTCCCTGCTCCCACTACATCCACACTTGGACCTCTTCTGTTGACTTTGGGAGGAGACCCAACATTTTTGGATGGAAAATAAAATACGGGAGGAGTGAGGAAACCAGGGTTCTGGTTGTAGCTTGACCCCTTAACACCTCGTGGGACTGTGAGCCACTCTTGAGTGAGCAGTTGGATAAGGTAATGTCTCAGGTGCCTTCCTGCTCTTACCTGCCATGAACCTGTGACAGAAGGCAGGACCCATGTGTCAGCTTGCAAATGGGACCAGCTTGGAAAAGGCCTTGGCATTTCAGGGGCTATTGTCTCCATCCCAACCTGACAGATGTCACCTGTCCATGTAGTGGTTCTCATTATCTCCCAAATTTTGTATAAGCAACCCATGTCTTCAATCATTTGAACCAGAAATCTGAAAGCTTCTGGATGGCTTGAAAAAACCTGAATTGCCATCCTTTTTCTCTCTTCCCTTCATAGGAGACCCTTCATCTTCCAAACCCATTAAATCCAGAGCTCCCTGCAGCAGGAAATTGGGTCTTTTTGGTTTCTGGGCAAAGAAAGAAGTGGAACTTCATGTTAAGTACTGGCTTCTTCCTCTTCTGCTTTCCTCTGTGAACAGCTTACTTTTCTATCTCCTCTGAAGTTGGGGAAAGAATGAACTATTGCTTCTGAAAGCTGTTAGCATTCCTGGGGGGCTGAAGGGTTCTGTCATGTACCTGGTTTATAGTAGTTTCTTACTTAGTATACAACCGCTGCCACCACCTCTACACAACTACGAGTGTGAACAAATACATCAGTACTCTTGCCTCTGGAGAATAGGCACAGCTTGAGAGAATGGCTCCTCAGAGCTGTGACTTCTACTTTCTATCTGTCTGATTGACTACGGCATAAAGTCCGCATGGTCCTCACTCCCTCCAAGGAGCTGGGAACAGAAAGTATATGTACTGGAGATCAAAGAGAATTAGTAAATACCTGGTATCCACAGTTAATATTTCTCTCTCCTTTACTCAATGTCAACCGTATCTTTCCTATCTATCTATCTATCTATCTATCTATCTATCTATCTATCTATCTATTACAACTGATGGAGTGGCTCAGTGTAGACTATTACTTTGACTATTCTGCTTCAGGGAAAGCATTAGTAATTTATAAATAAAATACACATAAAAATAGGAGAAGTCAAATCGAGGTTTACTGACAGCAAAGGCACTATTAATGTTGGAAAGGCCTGGTTTGAAGTTGAGTTAGTTTTTGTTGCTGATTTATATGCTGTTTGTTTTAGGAGGACTATAGGTTGTGAGTGTTCTTAGGAACTGGCAGCTGGGAAGGAGCAGAACTGGTTTGGGTCTGAGTTCTCAGGGGAGGAAGATGGGAGGGAGTGGAGGAGGAGGAGGAATGGCTTGCATCCCTCCCTCTGTGCTTGATGGTTGTGTATTTAAGCAAGAGTGCATTGCCAGGAAATTGAGAAAGTGTGTGTGTGTGTGTGTGTGTGTGTGCGCACTTTATGTCAAGCATAGCTCATTTAAAGTAGACCTGTGTGGACATGAGGGTTCAGGCAACTGTTATTTATTTCTCTTGAATTTACTCTACTTGTTAAACAAAATTTGACAGATGGTTTGCAACAAGGGGAATGAGGCCATTATATAGCCAAGTTGTATCTTTATTGTATCAGTTGTTATGTGGAAAGGGGGTTTTCTTGGTTTGGGGAGTTTATTTCTCTCTCTTTGGAGAAAATCAGATTCATTTAACTGGAAAATTAAGGGAATTGAAAGTTCATTTTCTGAGCCTTACCACACAGGCTTGTTAAAACCTTTCACCAGGGCCCATCTGATGTGACGGTGCTGTGAAATGTTTTACGGCAGATGTGAAAAATTTGTGATCCTTCAGATTTTTTTTCTCATTCTAGTGTAACAAACTTCAGGGTTAGATTTTGCTTCTTATTGCAGGTTTCCTTGTGTGTTCCCTCCCCTTCTCCCTCCTGTGTGTTGGCTTTCTTTCTAACATGCAGACACCACATTTTCATCTTGAAGACAAAAACGCCATCACTAGAAAAGTCTGACTTCTCAGTGTTTCTGTGTTGGTGATTGGTTATTAAATGGCTGGATATTCTAAATGGGTATATTCATTTCTTATTGTTTCTGAAATAAATGACCATAAACTCAGTTGCTTAAAACAACATAAACTTACTCTCTTACTGTGTGGAAGCCAGAAGTTCAAAATGGGTCTTACTGAGCTAAAATTAAAGTATAAGTAGGCCTGTATTTTTCACATACACTCTAGGGAAGAATTTGTTAGCTTATCCTTCCGGTTTCTAAAGGCTGCCCACATTCCTTGGTTTTGGGGCGTTGCATCCCTCTGAGCTCTGCTTTTGTTTTCATATCTCCTTCTCAGATTCAGATCCTTGGGCTCCATCCTGTAAAGGACCCTTGATAATCCAGGGTCTTCTCTCTACAGCAAGATCCTTCATCTAAGCACATCAGCAAAGCCCCTTTGGCCATGTTAGGTAACAGATCCCCAGGTTCTAGGAACTAGGGCATGGACATCTTACAAGGAGCTTGAGGGGAGGGCATCACTCTGCTTTTGACAATGGGCAAGAAGATATCAGGTGGTAAAAGGAAACGTTTCTCTTGGTAGTTTTTGAAGGAGTTATTTTGAATTTGTGGAATCACTCTAATTGTCCTAATTAAAGAGTGATTGTTTTTACTGCAAGCATACTTCTCAGTTCTCCAGAACATACACTGTAAAACTTAGCTTTACTCCTGTCTACGGTACAATTAATTCAAAGCAAAGCCCTTTTAACTTTTTTTCCTTCTCTCTCCTTGGTTCCCAAGAGAAGATGATTCTACCGCTTGTCTATCTTGTTTAAAGCTAATAGCAAACCCAAAATGCCAGCCTCCAAATGTCCTATGTTCTTTTGTCTCGGGTATGGGGAAGACCAGTGTTCTCATCTGGAGAGGCTGGAGGAGTGCTTCTGGTTCCTGTTCAGAATGTGTGTGAGGTCAAAGTGGTTGGGCCTAAGAGAGGTCTTGGGGACAATGACCTGGCCTCTCTGAGGACACTTCAGAATTGCTATTCTGGATGGCAGGAAGAAGGCACAGGAAGTACCTGAGTGGATGAATGAATAAATACAATGTTGTGTGTCCATATAATGGAATATTAATCAACCTTAAAAAAATGAAGTACTGATCTGTGCTACAATATGAGGAACCTTAAAAACAACATTATGCCAGGTGAAAGAAGCCAGTCACAAAAGATGTATGAAATATCCAGAACGTAAAGGTAAGGCTACCAGGGGTTGGGTAGGAGGAGAAAGTGACTGCTTAATGTGTGTATGGTTTCCTTTTAAGGTGAGGACAGTGTTTCTTGGTGACTGGGGAACTGGAGATTCCTGGCCAGGCTGAGGGTGTTGGATCTCATTGTCCTCCCAGCCCTTTGACTTTCCCCTGAAGGCCCCTCAGTAAAATATTTTGATTCCCACCCTCCAAAAAAGTCATTTGGAGCTAGATAAGTGTGCTGTTTTGCACAACATTGTGAATGTAATAAATGATCCTAAATTGTTGGAGGTGGTTAATTTTATGGAATAAGAATTTTACTTCAATTAAAAAATAAAGACTCGAGGTGTCTGGTCCAGCATGTAACAAGCTTAGAAGTCTGGTGCATGACAACAAAAAGTAAAAAACTGAACAAACTGGGAAGTAGGTTTACTTAGATCCAGAAGAGAAGTGAGGTCACAGGGCGAACTGCCTCCTAAATTGGAGAGATTGACAGGCAAATGTAGAGAATCCCAATGTACCAGAGCAGCAGCTTCCCTGGGAACCAGCACCTGGATAGAGAAACTTCAGCTGTAATTGAGGAATTGCTGGAGGTATAATGTGGACAACTCATAGTGAATAATTCCAGGGGCACCCAGTCCCCAGGGAGCTCCCATACTTTTGAGTATTTTACTTCCTGGATCTGTACCAGGGTCTCACATTAAATAAGGAGGAAAATCCCATTGTGCTTTCAGCAATGGAGAGGAGGAATGAACTATTTTTGAAATAGGACAGAGCCTTCTGTACTTAAAATCTGTCCTCAGGAGAATTCACTGGAGGTTAATTTACCTGGAAGGAGGGAAAAGCCCACATCCAGCCTACTTCAGTCCGCCTGTCTGCAAACAACTGAACAACAGTACATGTGAAGTTCAGTCTAGCGGTCCATGCTCTGAAACTGAGAGATGGTAACCTTATAGGATTATGAGATATTTCCCTTCTCCCCATGTATTACTAAAGGCTTATTTACAGCAGTTTTTTACACAGTGCATCATGCCCAGTTATCAAGAAGAACTTGCAAGAAATACTGAGAGGGATAAGACAGTTGGAAAAGACTGGGCAAGTCTTGGTTGTGGCAGGGATGTTGGAATTATCAGACAAGGCATTTAAAACTGTTTAATATGTTGAGGAATCTAATGGACAAAGTAGACTTCATGGAGGAAGAGATGGGCAATATAAGCAGAGACTTGGAAATTTTAAGAATCAAAAAATGCTGCAGATCGAAAACACATAAAAAAAGATGAAGACTGCTCTTTGGGCCTGGGGTCCCTGGGTGGCACAGTTGGTTGAATGTCTGACTCCTGGTGTTTAGATCAGGTTCATTGTTTCAGGGTTGTGACTCTGGGCTATGAATCAGTCTATGCTCAGTGCAGAATCTGCTTAGAAATTTCTCCCTCTCCCCCTCCCTGCTGCATGCATGCTTGCTCTCTCTCTAAAGTAAATACTAATAAGCCCAAAGGCATTTTTTGAAAGATTTATTTAGACTGGACACAGCTGAGGAAAGAATATCTGACCTTGATGATAATGAAATAGAAACTTCCCAAACTATGAAAAGCAAAGAGAAAAACGTTTAAAAATAACAGAACTATGGGATTAAAGGTATAACATTCCCATAACAGGAATACCAGAAGGTGAGGAAAGAGAAGAAGAAACATTTGAAACAATAATTACTGAGAATTTCCCCTAAATTGATATCAGATATTGAACCGCAGGTTGAGAAGTTTAGAGAGCACCAGGTAGGATAAATGTCAAAACCACTACCACCAACAAAGACTACATCTAGATAGCTCATTTTCAAACTAAAGAAAAGGATAAGAAAGAAAATCTTGAAAGATGCCAAAAGAAAAAACAATGAATAAGGAAGCAAAGTAAGAATTATATCCAACTTCTCTTTAGAAACTATGCGAACAAGAGTGTAGGGTAAAATACCTAAAATGTTGTGGGGAAATAAAAACCTCAACATGAATTCTGTACCCTGTGAAATTATCCTTCACTCATGAAGGAACGGTATTTCATCAGACAAAAATTGAGATTTGTTGCCAGTAGACCTGACTTACAACATAGGTTAAAACAATTTCTTTAGCGAGCAGAGTGGTAACAGCTCAAACTTGGAGCTGCATCTCAATAGATGCAGAAAAAGTATTTGATGAAATTCAGCCTCCTTTCATAATAAAAGCTCTCAACAAGTGAGTATAGAAAGAATATCCTTGAACATAGGAAAGGTCATATTTGACAAGTTTCCATTTACCTCATACTTGGTGGTGCAAGTTTGGAAGCTTTGCCATTGAGATCAGGAATGAATCAAGGGTGCTCTTGCTCTCAACATCTCTAGTCAATACATACCGGAAGTCCTTCCCAGAGCAATCAGGCAAGAAAAAGAAAAGGCCTTTGAATCAGAAAAAAATTTTTTTTTTCCTGTTTGCTGATGACATGATCTTGTATATAGAAAATCCTGAGATCTCCACCAAAAATTTTTGACTTGATAAATGAATTAATAGTTTCAGGATACAAAGTCAACATACATGTTTCTTTATACTAACAGCTATCTGAAAAATAAAGGAAATTATCCCATTTACAATAATATCAAAAAGAGTAAAATAGGAATAATTTTTAAAGATTGGGTGCCTGTGTGGCTCAGTCATTGGGCACCTGCCTTTTCCTCAGGTCATGATCCCTGGGTCCTGGGATGGAGCCCTGCTTCAGGCTCCCTGCATAGCAGGAAGCCTGTTTCCCCCTTCCCACTCCCCTGCTTGTATTGCCTTTCTTGCGGTGTCTCTCTCTGTCAAATAAATGTAATATATATATTTTTTAAGTTTTTATTTATTTGACAGAGAGAGAGAGAGAGAGAGAGAGAGATCATAAGTAGGCAGAGAGAGAGGAGGAAGCAATCTCCCTGCTGAGCAGAGGCCTCGATGTGGGCCTCGATCCCAGGACCCTGAGATCATGACCTGAGCCAAAGGCAGAGGCTTAACCCACTGAGCCACCCAGGCACCCAAATAAATGAAATCTTTTTTTTTTTTTTTTTTAAAGATTTTTTATTTATTTGACAGAAAGAAACACAGCCAGAGAGGGAACACAAGCAGGGGGAGTGAGAGAGGGAGAAGCAGGCTTCCTGCCGAGCAGGGAGCCCGATGTGGGACTCGATCCCGGGTCTCCAGGATCATGACCTGAGCCGAAGGCAGTCGCCTAACCAACTGAGCCACCCAGGTGCCCCCCAAATAAATGAAATCTTAAAAAAAAAAAGAAGAGAGAAATGAGAAACCATGACATTTATGAAAAAAATTTAAGAAAAGCTAAACAAACGAAAAAATAACCTTTGTTCATGTTGCTACCCCAAGCCATCTGTGGAATGAATATGATTTCTTTATTTTTCTTTAAAGATTTTATTCATTTGACAGAGAGAAACACAGCCAGAGAGGGAACACAAGCAATGGGAGTGACAGAGGGAGAAGCAGGCCTCCCACTGAGCAGGAAGCCCAATGTGGGACTCGATCCCCAGTCTCTGGGATCATGACCTGAGCTGAAGGCAGTCACCTAACTAACTGAGCAACCCACGCGCCCAGGAATGAATATAATTTCTATCAAAATTCCAATGGCAATTGTCATAGAAGTAGAAAATATAATCCTAAAATTGTTATGGAACAATAAAGACCTTGACTAGCAAAAGCAGTCTTTGAGAAAGAACAAAACTGGAGGCATCATACTTCCTGATTTCAAACTATATTGCAAAGCTGTAGTAATCAAGGTAGTATGGTACTGGCATAGAGTAGAGAGCCCAGAAATAAGCCCATACATACATGGCTAGTTAATATTTGACAAGGGAGCCAAGAATATTCAGTGGGGAAAGGATAGGTTTTTCAGTAAATAGTGTTAGAAATACTGGATAGCTCTATGCAAAAGAATGAAATTAAAGCCCTTTCTTACACCACTTAGAAAAATTAACTGGCAGTACCGTAAGGAGTTAAATGTCAGACTTGAAACTGTAAAACTTGAAGATCATAAACAGAAGAACCTCTGTGACATTGGTCTTGGCAATGATTTTTTGGCTCTGACAACAAAAGCATAAGCAGCAAAACCAAAAATAAACAAGTGGAACTACATTAAACTAAACTTCTATAGAGCAAAAGAAATAATGAACAAAAAAAGACAGTCTACAGAATTAGAAAAATAATTGCAAACCACATATTTGATAAAGGGTTAACATCCAGAACATAAGGAATTTCTGTAACTCAATAGTAAAACAAAACAAAACAAAAAACCCAAAAACAAAAAGAAAAAAACCAAAACTCAAATAATCCAGTTAAGTGGGCAGAGAACTTGAAGAGACATTTTTACAAAGAAGACCTGCAAATGGCCAACAGGTACATGAAAAAGTATACATCATCAGTAATTATCAGGGAAAATGGAAATCAAAACTACAATGAATTATCATCACCTCACACATCTTGGAATGGTTATTGCCAAACGAACTCCCCCCCCCCCCCAACTGATGCTGGTGAGGATGTGGAGGAACGGGAACCCTGGTGGACTATTAATGGGAATGAAAATTGGCATAACCTCTATGTAGGACAGTATGGAGGTTCCTTAGAAAGTTAAAAATAGAACTCCTCTGATTGTATGGTCCAGCAATCCCATTTTTGGGTATAAATTTAAAGGAGATGAAAGCAATACAAGTCCACTGATGGCGGGGACGCCTTGGTCGTTCAGTCAGTTAAGTGTTCAACTCTTGATTTTTGGCTTATGTCACAATCTCAGGATCATGAGGTTGAGCCTCATGTTGGCTTCTGCACTGTGCATGGAATCTGCTTAAGATTCTCTCTCTCTTTCTCCTTGTGCCTCTCTGTTCCCTAAAAAAAAGTCCATTGATGGATTAGTGGATAAATGTGGTGAATATACCTACAGCGAAATAACCAGCCACAAAAAAAGAAATTCCTATCACTTGTGACAGTACGAATGGACTTTGGGGACATTATGCTAAGTGAAGTGAATCAGATAGAAAAAGACAAACACAGGGCGCCTCGGTGGCTCAGTGGGTTGAAGCCTCTGCCTTTGGCTCAGGTCATGATCTTGGGGTCCTGGGATCGAGGCCCACATTGGGCCCTTTGCTCAGCAGGGAGCTTGCTTCCTCCTATCTCTGCCTGCCTCTCTGTCTACTTGTGATCTCTCTTTCTCTGTGTCAAATAAATAAAGTCTTGAAAAAAAAGGAAAAGAAAAAGACACATACTGTATGATCTTATATAAAAACCGATCAAATTCCTAAAAAAATAGATCAGTGGCTTCCAGGGGCTGAGGGTTGGCGGGAATTGGGAGATGTTGGTTGAAGGGTATAAACTTTCAGTTAAAAGGTGAATTGGTTCAGGGGCTTTCATGTACA
The DNA here is from genome assembly GCA_004023965.1 of Spilogale gracilis. Lineage (NCBI taxonomy): Eukaryota > Metazoa > Chordata > Mammalia > Carnivora > Mephitidae > Spilogale > Spilogale gracilis. Next base: position 54,935 of record PITA01009284.1, on the reverse strand, counting down.
GCATGGTGACGATAATTAAAAGTTCTGTATTTATATACTTTTAAAGTTGATGTGAGAGTAGAGCAGTAATGTCCTCAATGTAACAAAATGGTAATTATGTGAGGTGAAGCATGTGTTAACTTTGTTGTGGGTAACAGTTGCCAGTGTACGTGTATCAAGTTATCACATTGTACTATTAAACTTATACAGTGCTGTAAGTCACATCTCAGTAAAGATTGAAAAGGAGTCTGATCTAAAGGAAGTGGGTGAAGAAGGAATGAGTGAAGGCAAAGTGAGAAGTTTTTTCTTACTCTTGTTGGAGAGAGAACAGTTTGTCCAAAATAGCATCTAACTCCTGATTTTTGGCTGAGGTCATGATGTAAGGGTGTGCGATCGAACCCTTTGTTAGGCTCCGTGCTCCACGTGGAGGCTGCTTGTCCCTCTTCCTCTGCTCCCCCCACCTCTCTCTAATAAATATTTTTAAAAAAACCCCCAAAACAGAATAGCAACAGTGTATTGGACTATGTATGCTTGTATATAAATAAAATAACAGCACTGGTAGAAAGGACAGAGGGAGAAATTAGGACTACATCGTCATCTAACCTACTTGAGCTACCTGAGTAGTATAGCGTCATTCGAAAGTGGACTTGGGTCAGTGACACATGTATCCAGCAGACCCCAAGGTGACCACTAAAAATGCTAGAAAAAAAGATATACTTGATCTCCACTAAGAATGGAGAGCTAATGGAATCCTAGAAATACTCGAATAAAGCTAGAAATGGCCAAAAAAAGACAAAAATAGAAACAAAGAACAATAACAAAAAATAGAAAGCAGTAGCAAATATCGTAGATATTGATCTCACTATATCAGTAATTGCTTTGAATGTCAGTGGTCTAAGTGCACTGAGGAAAAGATACATTGTCAGAGTGGATCAAAAATCAAGACCCAATTACATGTTGTTTACAAGAAACTTACTTTATTTTATTTTTATTTTTTTGAAGATTTTATTTATTTGACAGTGAGAAAGACAGCCAGAGAGGGAACACAGGGGGAGTGAGAGAGGGAGAAGCAGGCTTCCCGCTGAGCAGAGAGCCTGATGTGGGACTCAATCCTGGGTCTCTGGGATCATGACCTGAGCTGAAGGCAGTCGCTTAACCAACTGAGCCACCCAGGCGCCCCAAGAAACTTATTTTAAACAAAAATGCACATAGATTAAAAGTAAATGGAGAAAGCTATACCAAGCTAACACTTGTCAAAAGAAAACAGAAGTGGCTATATTAATTTGAGACAGAGAAGACTTCAGAGAAAGAAAGTTTGCAGGGATAAAGAAGGGCATTACATGATGATAAAAGGATCAATTTTCCAAGAAGACATTAAAATCTGAAAAGGCTACATAATGAGTAAAAAAAACCTGATCAAACTACAAGGACAAACAGATGAATCCACTGGTAAAGTTTAAGATTTCAGTACTATCAGGAACGGACATATCCAGCATGCAGATAATGAGTAAGGACATAGTTGAACTCAACACCAGCAATCAACTGAAAATAAATAGGTATAATGGATGAACTTGATCCAACAGCAGCAGAACACACATTCTTCTCAAATTCACGTGGAACATTTACCAAATAAACATTCTTGGCCATAAGCCACATCTTAATTTTAGGAGTGATTTTAGAAATCATACAGTGTGTGTACTTAGACCATGATGGAATTAAACAACACACTGCGTGTGGGGAATGGGGAATGAATCTTGGAACACTGGAAAAAAAAATTTAGTAACAATAAAAAAAAACAACAACACACTTAAAAAAAAATAGCATGCAGTGGGTGAGGGGCAGAAGGAGAGAGAATCCCAGGCAGACTCTGTGCTGACTGTGGAGCCTGATGTGGGGCTCAATCTCAAGGCCCTGAGATCATGACCTGAGCCAAAATGAGTTGGATGCCCAACTGACTTTGCCACCCAGGTGCCCCTAAACAACACACTTCTAGTGATACATGGGTCAAAGAAAAGATATAAAGAGAAATAAAAACTATTTTGAACTAAGGAGAAATGCAGCTTACCAAAATTTGTGGGATGCAGCCAAAGCAGTGCTTAGAGGGAAACATCTAGCCATGAACACATTTATTAGAAAAGATATAAAAATCAATCTTTATGTGAGGAAACTATAAAGGAAGCTAGAAAACTAGAAGTCCAGAGTAAAAAGAAGAATTATAAAAAATTGGAGCAGATATTAATGAAATTGAAAAGAGAAAATCCATAGGGGAAACCAATGAAGCCAGAACTTCATTCTAGGGGAAAGACCATATGCCTCTAGTGAGGCTTAAAAAAAAAAAGACACAAATTACTAATAGCTCTAGTGAAAGAGTAGACCTCTCTAGAGATCCCACGGACATTAAAAGGATAAGAAAAGAATACTATTAACTCTATGGCCACAAATTTGATAACCTATGTGAAATGGAGCAATTAACCTTGAAAGGTACTATCTGCCAAGAGTCAAGAAACAGATAATCTAATAAGCCTGTATCTATTAAATAAATTAAATAAATAACTAATAACCTCTTTCAAACAGCACCAAGCCCAATGGGACACTGGTGAAGTCTACCAAACATGTAAAGGAGAAATATCAATTCTCCTATCTCTTTCAAAAGAGAAGGCTTCTGGGAGACCTGTATTATCCTAATACCAAAATCAAAGACCTACAGAAAGGAGACTACAGACCGTTGCCTCCCATGAACACAGATATAGAAATCCTCAACAAAGTATTAGGGACACCTGGGTTTGCTCAATCGTTAAGTGTCTACCTTTGGCTCAGGTTGTGACCTTGGTGTCCCCGGATGGAGCCCCACGTTGAGGTATTGCTCAGCCTACTTCTCTCTTTCCCACTCCCCTTGCTTATGTTCCCTCTCTTATGCCTTTGGTCAAATGAATAAACAAAATCCTTAAAAAAAAAAAAAAAGGATACACCATACCAAGTAGAATTTATCCCAGTTATGCAAGGCTGATTCAACATTAGAAAATCAATTAATGCAATTTATCACATCAGTCATCTAAAGAAGAAAAATCATATGGTACTGGTAGATGTGGAAAAAAACATTGACAAATGGGATACAGATGGATAAAAATAGTAAACTAGGAGTGGAGGAACTTCCTCAACTTAATATTCATAAAGACCTAGCTAATATCACACTTAATGGTAAAAAGCTTGCTTTTTTCACGAAGATCAGAAATAAGGCAAAGATATCCCCTCTTCTGCTATTCAACATCATACTGGAAATCTAGATACGTAACAAAATAAGTGTAAGATCTGTATGAAGAAAATTAGAAAACTGATGAATATCAAAGAATCACTGAGTAAATGGAGAGATAGTCCATGTTAATGGATATGAAGACTCAAGGTTGTTATGGTATCAGTTCTTTTTGATTTGTAGATTCAAGACAATCCCAATAAAAATTCCAGCAAGCCGTTTTGTAGGTTTCGGCAAACTGATTCTAAAGTATGTATGAAGAGGCAAAAGATGCAGAATAACCAACACAGTATTTTTTTTTTTTAAGATTTTATTTATTTGTCAGGGGGAGAGCGGGCTCAAGCAGGGGTAGCAGGAGGCAGAGGGAGAAGCAGACTGCTTACTGAGCAAGGAGCCTGACATGGGACTTAATCCCAGGACCCTGGGATCGTGACCTGAGCTGAAGGCATTGACTTAACCGACTGAGCCAGCCGATGCCCACCAAGACAGTATTGAATAATATAGTTGGAACACAGACACTACCCAATTTGAGTATCATATATATTTATTATCAAGACAATGTGATATTGGTGGAAGAAGGAACAGTGGAACAAAATAGAGATTCCAGAAAAAGACTGATGCAAATATATGGGCCATTGAAAAAGTTGCAAAGAGAATATAGTAAAGAACAGTGAATAAATGCTGCTGAAACAACTGGACATCCACATCCACAAGAAAATGAAAGTAGATGTAGACCTTAACCCTTCACAAAAATGAATTCAAGATGGATTATAGATCCAAGTGTAAAATGCAAAAGTGTTAACATGCCTTAAAACTACAAAAACTCTATCACCTAGACGATAATATGGTAGAAAACCTAAATGATTTGGGTATGGTGGTAATTTTCTAGACATGATCTTTGAAAGAACTAATTGGGAGGCTGGACTTGATTAAGATGAAAACTTAATTCTGCAAAAGGCAAAGTCAAGAAAAAGACATGACAAGCTATCGACTGAGAAAATATTTACAATAGACATATTTGATAGAACTTATCTAAAATATACAAAGAACTCTTAAAACTCCATGAGAAAACAAACAACTTTAAAAACGTGTCAAGGACCTTAGTAGACACTTCACCCAAAATCTACATATGGCACATAAGCTCATGAAAAGATGCCCCATATTGTATGTCATTGAGGAAATGCAAATTAAAATGGGATACTATAACATGCCTATTAGGATGGCCCAAATGGACCACGGCCAGTCCCGACTGCTGGCAAGGATGTGGAACAATAGGAACCCTCATTTACTGCTGGTGAGAAAGCAGGCTGCTCCAGTTACTTTGGAAGACAATCCGGCAGTTTCTTATAAAACCAAAAATTCTGACCCTATGATCTGGTAGTCACAGTCCTTGGTATTTACGGAAGGGAGTTGAAAATGCTGTCCATGCAGAAACCTGCACATAGATGTTTATGGAAGTTTTCATCATAATTGCCAAATATCTTGGCAACCAAGATGCCCTTCAGTAGGTGAAGGGGTAAACTGCTGTGTCCGGACAAGGGAATATTATGGAGTGCTACAAAGATAGGAGCTATGGAGCCATGAAGAAACCTGGAGGAACCTCAAATACAGACACTAAGTGAAAGAAGCCAATCTGAAAAGGCGGCAAACTCTGTGAAGTAGGTACTGTGAGTATCTTAGCATATTAAGTGCATTGGGGCAGAAGCTAATGACTTGGTTGAGGCTGAACAACTGGTAAATTGCAGTCTGGCCCCATAGTCTGAGTCGCTGCCCGCCCCCAACCCCAGTGTTCAGGTGGGAGGGCCTTACAGGTTTTCGGGTTTAGGGGTTGCAAATATAAAAGCCTCCATGCTGAGAACATGAAAAAGCAAAAACAGCTTTATGTGGAATTAGGATTGGCAGGACAACATAGGAAGATTTTAAGAAATGGTATAAAAATACTATGTAGGCCAATTCTGGGTATCTGGGAAAAGTGGTTACAGCCCCCTGGCCCCCAGATTGAAACTCTAATTTAGTTCTCTCTCATTTTAAAGAGAAGGAAACTGAAACACAGAGTGGTGAGCCAAATTGTCCCAATCACTGAGCCCGTCAGTGTCAGAGGAGACTTGGGTGCCCAGAGCTTCAAGGGCCAGATCCCCTCCCCTTTCCTGCACCAATGGATTGTGAGCCCTGCGTGGGGGCTGAGGCCAGGCCTTAATTACCTTGGGGCTGAGCATGAATGAGTCTTTGACCGAACACTAACCAAACTGAAGTGACACCGAAGCAGGTATGTGGAGGGGGAGAGAGAAGGCCGAGGCTTTGGGTCAGGCGGACACAGATGGCTGAGTGAGTGACCTCGGGCCTTGCAAGTATGGGGAGTAGAGGCCGTCTGTCCTCTGCACAATGGAAGCCAGCTCCGAGGTGAACACCGCTGCTTGGGTGCCTGCAGCGGGCGGGAGGTACCTGGGCACCATGGCTGTGCCAGCTCTGTCTCCTTCTCGTATTGTGACCCCGGGCCGTTGCTTCTCCTCCTTTGAACCTCAGTTTGATCACTGGTAAACTGGGGCTTACACCGCTTGTGCCCTTGCGTCACGAGGGTGTCGGAGAGCAAGTGGGATTATGTGGGAGAGAGCGCGTCATAAACGGTGAGGTGCTGACTGCACAGAAGCTGTTCTCGCTGTGACTGGTGGAGAGCCTGCGAGGACAGGCACACGAACGTGTGCGCACATGTGTCCTCCTGGAAGAGGCTGTGGCATTTTGAGGGAATCCATCTTTCAAGACTCCCCGTAATTACACGGTGGCTTCTGCGGGTGTTGGTGCTAAGCTTGCTGGGCAACCGGTAATTACCGGCAGAGAAAAAGTGCTCGTACAGCTGCAGCCTAGCTCTGCTGCCCAGGGGCCTCTCAGAACTGTTAGAACTCCCCCCCCCCTTTTTTTTTTTTTTAATATCTCATCGGAAGTGGTAAGTAAAAGGATTCAGTTGCACTGACTTGAAACACACGTGGCTGGGAGCTGTGCAGGGGCTGTGGTATGGGGATCTCCCCTCCATTGTCTACCTGTGGTGTGTAGTAACTGGAGTGACCATATCATTTATTGTCCAAACTGGGCCTCTTTTGAAAAGAAAAGAGGGAGCTATTAATAATGATGCTGGGGAAACAGGCCTAACCCAGGGCTGTCCCAGGCTGGGATGCTCTACTGATAACACCAGGCATGTTGTTCTGATTTCAAGCCCAGGGCAGATGGTGTGATGGCAGGTACTCTCTGGCCTCCCTGCTCTGTGCATACTACCCCTTGCCCCTCCAGCACCCCTTCTCCTAACTGCTCCTTCCTGAGACACGGGTCCCCTTTGTGTCTGACGCGGTATCAGCCCTCACCCCACTTGTCTGTTTGCCTGTAGAGGAAACGTCTAGAAACACGGAGTTGGAAGACTGAGGGGGCCAGCGATTGACGACTTTGTTTTGCACGGTCTCTTCCTTGACTTCTGTTTCCTCATCTGCTGTATGGGGATAACCTTACCCGCTTCATGGGGTTGCTGTGAGGATCAAACAAAAGAATTCATATGAAAAGTGGTTTATAACTAATGAAGTTTGAATATAAATATAAGTTATTATTAAGATGGTAACATAGCAACCTGAATAATAAGTTCTTGGTAGAATTTCTAGCTTCAGGAAGGGATGTTTTTAAGGATATTAGTCTTTTTTGGGACCCCCAACTCATATCATGTAGGCATTTACCCAATAAGTAACTGATCTTGGGGTGCAGTACATTGTGGAGACACAAATATACAAGTTTGAATCTGTTGTCTGTGCTAACTGTATGACCTTGGGCAAGATTTTCAACTCCTCTTTGGGTTCTTCATCTGTATAAAGCTTCTCTTTGCATTCCTCAAGTAGCTGTAATTGAAGAGCCTGGTGATAACTGTGAGAGAAAATCTACAGAGTGTAGTATGATGCCTCACCTTGTATAGAGACTCTCAAAACATGAACCATCCTTTTTTCCTTTGTTCCTCTCCCAGGGTAACAGGGATAGGATTTGGGAAGTTGGTATAGATTACCCAGATGAAATTCTCTGGGTAGATGATTTCCTCCCTTAACACTATATGGCCTGTGTAGCCATCAGATGGAGGCCTACTAGAAATCTCGTTCTGCGGGATTCAGAACAGGGAATTGGAGTTGGAAGAAAGAAGATGAATAAACAAATTAGGCAGAAACTTCAATATTTTTTTCCACTTCTTTGTTAATTTTTTGGTTTTGATTTCATTCTATCCATCCATTGTTAAATACTCGAGATGGACAAGTTGATGAAGAGCTGGACATTCAAGGAGTTTACAGCTTAGCTGATTTAATGAGAACAAGAGTTTGATTTAATGAGAACTTGTTTAAGTGTGAAGATTGAGCTCAGTGAGACTGGGGCTTCCTGGGGATGTGTGTTAATCAGAACCCTTTTCAGAGCAAATGACTGAAACTCAACATACATATTTACAAAACTCGTAGAATTTATAAACCTGGGAAGCCCAACACTGGATACAGAGATTTAGGTGTTGATTTTTACCCTCCCTCCTAGTTTGACGAATCTGCTGACCACCATGGCCTTTCAGTAGTCACACCCCCAGTTCTCTGATATTTCCAGCTGAACCAGAAGGAGTGAATATTTTGGTCCTCAGAGGCCATTTGCTTACCAGTCAGTGTTACTTGCTCTTACCTCCACGGCTGAGTCAGAGTGTTGTTCGTGAATACCTTTTGTGTGGAACTTTAGACAGTAATATGAGCCCAGACCTGTCATTGCCAAGGGTACTAAAATTCAGCAGATGGGAATATGCAGTTGATGACGATCAATGCCATTTATCTTCTTTTAAAGCTGAAAATGGAAATGCCCAGGATTAAATCCAGTATATAGGGCTGTGCATGGATGGGCTATTGCAAACATTTTAGCCTGGCTTGTAGAGCCCAGGTTTGAGATAATTTTGTTTGGAGGTAGATATATGGAAGTGTCAAATTAGCAAATAAGCTCTTCACAATCTGACCCCAGACCACTTTTTTCTAGGGATCTAGTTTATTACAAACTGGCCCAGTTGGTCTCCAGACCATGCATACCATGAATGTATTTGCTTCCCTGTGTTTACCATGTTTCTGACACAACCTAATAAGATAATCTTCTCTGGGGTTGTGTCTTACCCAGCTCCAAATCTCTGCTTATTTGTGAATCCTTTGCTACACTCACAGCTAGAGCCTTTTCTTTTGATCTCCAGGACACAGGCCGAACTATTCTGGCCACAGTAATTTACTGTAGAGTGTGCTTTTCTTTGATTATTTCGTCCGTTGTTATTTTTTAAATCTTAACTTGTTAGTAAGCTCCCTGAAGACAGGATCTAGCTTTACAATGCCTTTTTTGAAACTGATTAAGTTTAACATATTGTTAAGTTGCCGGTATATAGCGCAGTGATTCAACCATTGTATGTTACTAATGCTCATCATGAGAAGTAAACTGTCACCATACAAAGCTACTACAATGTTACTGATTAGATTCCCTATGTTGTACTCTTTCTCCCTGTGACGTAGTTTATAAGTGGGAGTTTGTATCTCTTGATCCTTTTTACCTATTTCCCCCATCCCACCACCTTTGTCCCCTCTGGCAATCACCAGTTTGTCCCCCAGCCCCTGGCGACAACTAATCTGCTTAGTCTCTGTGAGTTTGCCTATTCTAGATATTTCATATAACTGGAGTCAATGTGTGGCCTTCTGTGTTTGGCTTCTTTCACTCGGTATAGTGTTTTTAAGGTTCATCCATGTTGTGGCATGTGTCCGTACTTCATGTATTTCTGTGACTGATTAATGTTTGATTGTATGGATATAATCACATTTTGTTTATCCATTTTTGGATGTTGGATATTTGGGTAGTTTTCACGTTTGTTTATTGTGAATAATGCTGCTATGAATATTCTTGTGTACATTTTTGTTTGAATACCTGTTTCCAATTTTTTGGATGCGTACCTAAGGGTGGAATTAATGGGTCATATGGTAATTCTATGTTTAATTTTTTTAAAGACCTGCAAAACTATTTTCCATAGAAGCTGCACCATTTTACATTCTTACCAGCAATGTGTAAGGATTCTAATTTCCCCATATCACATAGCTACATGCATATATATGTACACACACACACAGTAACGTTATAATCATTCTAGTGGATATGAGGTGGTATTTCATTATGGTTTTGATTTGTATGTCCCTAATGACCAGTGGTGTTGATCATCTTTTCATGTGAGCAAAAGATTTTTGCAAGGTGCAAAGTAGATGAGGAAGATTGAATCCTAAGTCAGAAGGAAGAGAAGCTGAACACCAATTTCATTTACACTATATAAATTCTCCCCAAACCTGGAAGTTGGTAGCAGAAGTCCCTGTAAGTTTTAAGATTCCAGAGGTCCTCTCTCACTCCCTATAGCATGGTGACTACTGTTTCCTCACTCTGGAAAAAGGAGAGAATAAACCCCAGGCATTTTTGAGGGTTAGGAATCGACTACAGACAACAGGTAATTGAATGTATTAATCGAACATATACATACTGGATTTTGAGACACACCTGGCTCTCCCTGCCCCTGAGTGCTCACTACTTATGTGGCTCTTCAGTCTGCTCTATGCCCAGAAGCAAGGAAGGATTGGGGAGACACTGACTTTCAGACAGCTGGAAGAACTTCCTCTGCAAGTTGCTCAATAAATGGCCAGATCATGGCTATAATCAATTTCCAGAGGAGAAATCCTTATTTTCAGAGATTCTGGTTAGTATTTAGATCTCCGTTCTTAAATATGAGCAGAAATTTAAGGATTTCCTGATAGTTGTGAGAAGCCTCTATCATCAAAGATAGAGATTAGAACAAATAAGAAAGAAACTTGGAGCAGTCAAGATCTGTGCTGAGAAAAGAAAGCAATAAAAGTAAAATTCTACTACTAATATCCTTAGGTAAAAGGAGATAATGTAGTCCTGAAATAAAAATAGGATATCCTAAAAACATATGTAGAGTAGGAAAATGCTCTTGAAACTAAGAACATGGAGCAGAAATGAAAAGTCCATAGAAGATAATTTTCTTTTTTTTTTTTTTAAGATTTGGTTTGCTAATTTTTTTTTTTAAGACTTTATTTATTTGACAGAGAGAGATCCCAAGTAGGCAGAGAGGCAGGCAGAGAGAGAGAGGAGGAAACAGGCTCCCTGCTGAGCAGAGAGCCTGACGTGGGCCTTGATCCCAGGACCCTGAGACCCATGACCTGAGCCGAAGGCAGAGGCTTTAACCCACTGAGCCATCCAGGTGCCCAAAGATAATTTTCTTAGTGAGAAAAGGCAAAGAGATGAAAATAAGGGAAAAAATATGAGAAAGCTCAAGAAGTCCAATGTTCACATAATTGAGGCTATGGAAAAGAAAGAATTTCAAGAAAATTTTTCAGAACTGAAGAACATAAGATTCTAGGTTGACGGATTTCACCAAGGGCCCACCATGAAAATAGACTCAAACCACTATATGTCCATTTGAGATTTCAGAATACTAGGGACTAGAAAAACAGGTCACACATAAAGAATCAGGATACAGAAGGCCCTCAGGGTTCCAAGCAGCAACACTTGGAGGTAATGGAGCAATGTCTTTAAAATTTCGAAAGGAAGTGATATCTAACCAGGACAATCTATCAGTCAAACAAGGTTGAGGGTACGATGAAGACAAGATGAAGGGTAGATGAATCAGGTATGAAGGTCTCAAAAATGTTACCATCTTAGGAAGCAACTGGAGAAGGTGTTCAATCCAAACAAAAGAATACACAAAAAAGAGGAAGCCACTGCTGGGAGAGGGGAAGGGTATCTCTAGCATGATAGACAAGATTTCCAGATGGCAGTTGTGCACCAGGTTTGGAGGGCCATTAGCCTAGAGTGATGAGGAGAGAAAACTGCAGGAGAGACCTCCCCAGGATGACAAATAGGCACCAATACCTGATGTATCTGGACATTTTGAGAGGAAGCTTTAAAAATTGGCAAGAATTTGGTACTGAACTATTGGTAGACAATTGTTAACTCTGAGGAAAATTAAAAAAATTCAGAAAAGAAAAATTTAGTTAGATCTTATATAGTTACAGCATAAAGAATATAATTATTCTGAGATGGAGAGAGAAAGAAAAAGAAAGGGAGACTGTGTAGTTTGTTGGTGTAACAAACCATGGGGATCTTTTAGATTCTTGAAATTGTATGTGTAGAACTTGAAAAAAAAAAAACTTAAAAAACAAAACCTTGAAGGAGACATGCCGGTGTGATTATGGGTTTTTATTTCTGCCTCTTTATACACTTTGTATTTCCCCAGTTCTCTATCATGACCATGTATTCTTACACAATTTGAAAAAAAAATGAGAATGATGGATGGGAATTCTTGGAGAATCTCCATGGAGATCATGGAAGAGATGGCGCTATGTGTGTGACTCTCAAGAGGGGAGTTGTTAAATGTATCACAGAATTGCAGGAATTCCAAGATAGAAACGCATAGGGCACCTGGAGTTAGTTGACAAGTGACAGGACGCCTGTGAGTTCTTCCTAGAATGAAGGAACCTGTGTCCTGCCCCCATTCTCTCTGCTGACCTCAGTGTTGACTCACCCCTGAGGTTTCTTGACTGTGAAAGCTGTGCCCCCATTCTTCACCCCAGTTGCTGTGCCAAGCTGTGTGTATTTCGATCCTTTAGAATCTGGCCTCATAAATCCGTTTTCCTCATTCCTTTACTGTGGGAACAGCTCTTCCCTGCATTCCCTTCCATTAGATCCTTGGCTTCAGGTAATGGCTCACTGAGACCTAGAAACAACAGGGGGCTACTTGGAACAAAGACCAAATGTTCCTCTCTTCCATATTCCCAAGTGGTTTTCTTAGAAGCAGAATCTAAAGACAGGCTTTGGGAATGGATCCTTCCGAAAGTCTCAAACCCTTGTGGCCCTCAGGTCCCTTGTGTTGAATTTGGTTGTCTCAATTTCATCACTACAGGTTTTTGGTAATAAAGAGTTCACTATTGACAGTCTCAGTGAGAATATCTGCGACTTGTTGAATGGCAGTTTGTACTAGGCTATGTTACATATTTCATCATTAATTCCCATAATCGTCTTACAAATGAAACATTCTCTTTTTCGGATTTGAGAACATTGAGGCTTAGCAAGATCCCTTCTTGTGCTTGGTCACATCTGTTGAGTGCTTGTGTATGCCAGGTACTGTGCTGGTCCCTGGGACCACAGTGAAGGATAGGACAGCCATGAGTCCTGTCCTCATGGAGCTCATGACCAGGGTGAACAGACAAATCAGGCAGATGCAACAGTGGGATAAATGCTATGGTGGGCATGGTCTGGGGGCCTGTGCACACATCAAGGCAGGCACTTAACTTTGGGGATCAGGAAAAATTTGTCCTGAAGCTCAAGGAGTTATCATCCCTCCAAAAAGAGGGAGGGTCAGTTGGGCAGGGAAAACTGTGTGAGCAGACCCCTGGAGGAGAGTATCAAACTGAAGTTTTTCTTTTATAGTTGTAACAAACATGGCTTTAGGAAGGGTCAGCAAAGGGTGTGCGTGCAAACACACGTGAGGGTCATCCAGACGTGGCCTGACTTCCAGGTTCCCACCCTTTTTTGATCTGCAGTAGAAGTTGAGAGACTGGCCCAAGAATACAGGATGATTACTGGTTTTATCCTAAGCCTTGTTATAAGCACTACAGGGATTAAAGAGGAGATGGTGTTTGAACTCGGTTCTCTCTGGCTGTCTAAAGCCAGAATTCTACACTGGCTGGTTATACACACTGCCTTGTTTTCTCCTAGATAGTTTAAGTAGCTAGCATGTGCCCGACTTTTTTTTTTTTTTGATACTGTTACCTCTCTGTTTTCTTTTAATCTTTTGACTCCCTTGACTCATTTCTCTTACCTTCCACCTCTGGCAACTATCAATCTGTTCTCTGTAATAAGCTTGGTGGGTTTTTCTTTTTTTTTAATTCCACGTATAAGAGACATCCTTTGGGTAGTTGTCTTTTTCTGTCTGACTTATTTCACTTACCATAATGCCCTTGAGGTCCATCTGTGTTGTAACAAATGGCAGGATTTCATTCTTTTTTCATATTGAATAATCCAGAGTGTTTACGCGTACACACAATTTAATTTAAAAATTTATATACATTCAATTAACATATAGTATTTTAGTTTCAGAGGTAGAGTTCAGTAACTCATCAGTGTTACAGAACACTCAGTGCTCATTACATCACATACCCTCCTTAATGCCTGTCACCCACTTACCCCATCCTCCCATCTCCCTCCCCTCCAACAACCCTCAATTTGTTTCCTAAGATTAAGAGTCTCTTATGGTTTGTCTCCCTCTCTGATTTTGTCTTGTTTTATTTTCCCCCCCATTCCCTGTGCTCCTGTTCTGTTAAATTCCACATGTGAGTGAAGTGATGTGGTATTTGTCTCTCTGAATGACTTACTTTGCTTAGCATAATACCCTTTAGTTCCATCCACATCATTGAAAATCACAAAATTTCATTTTTCTGTTGGTGGAGTAATATTCCATTATATGTGTGTGTGTGTGTGTGTGTGTGTGTGTGTGTGTGTGTGTGTATGTATGTACCACATCTTCTTTATTCATCTGTCACTGGACATCGAGGCTCTTTCCACAGTTTGGCTATTGTGGACATTGCTGCTGTGACATTAGGGTACAGGTGCCTCTTTCGATCACTACCATCACATACAGTTTCTTTTTCCCTTCATCGACTGAATGGACACCTAGGTTGTTTCCCTATTTTGGTTATTGTAAATAATGATGCAAATGAACATGGGGGTGCATATATATTTTTGAGTTAGTGTTTTTTTTTTTTCAAATAAATACATACAAGTGGAATTGCTGGATCATACGGTATTTCTAGTTTTAGTTAATTAAATTTTGTTTTCTAAGTAATCTCTACACCCGCTATGTGGCTTGAACTCATAGCCCTGAGGTGCAGAGTCACACACTCCACTTACTGAGCCAGCCAGAAACTCCCTCCATTTTTAATTTTCCATACTATCATCTGTAGTGACTGTACTAATTCATCTTGCTACCAGCAGTGCATGAGGGTACCTTTTTCTCCCTCACCAGTACTTATTATTTTTTTGTCTTTTCAATAATAGTCACTCTAACAGATGTGAGATGATACATCATTGTGGTTTTGATTTGCATTTTCCAGATGATGATGGTAAGCACCTTTTCACGCACCTTTTGGCCATCTGTATGTTCTTTGGTAAATGTCCATTCTTAAAATTTGCCCATTTTTAAAAACCGATTTTTTTTTTTGCTACTGAGTTGTATTAATTATTTATATATCTTGGATATATAAATCTTCTTATCCAGGTATATGACCTGCAAAAATTTTCTCTCCTTTAGTAGGTTGCCTTTTCATTTTGTTGGTTTCCTTTGCATGCAGCTTTCTATTTTTCTTTAGCTTTTGTTTTTTAAAGATCTTATATATTTATTTGAGAAAGAGCGAGAGAGAGAGCAAGCGCACGAGTGGGGGCAGACAGGGGGAGAAGCATGGCTGGAACCCGATGTGGGGCTCGATCCCAGGACCCCAGGATCATGACCTGAGCCAAAGGCGGATGCTGAACTGACTGAGCCACCCTAGTTTCCCTGTGGAGAAGCTTTTTAGTTTGATATAGTTCCACTTCATATTTTTGCTTTCACTACCTTTCCGTTTGGAGTCAGATTCAAAAAATCTTGGCCAAGACCTATGCCAAAGAACTTACCACCTATCTAGTTTTATGGTTTTAGGTCTTATGTTCCAGTTTTTAATTCATTTTGAGTTAATTTTTGTGTATGGTGTAAGATACTGGTCACGTTGCCTTCTTTTCCAAGTGATAGTTCAGTTTCCCCAGCACCATTTACTGAAGAGCTCTCCTTTTCCCAATGTATACTCTTGACTTCTTTGTTAGAAATGAATTGGCCATATCATATATGCATAGGTTTATTTCTGGGCTCTCTTCTGTACTATTGATCTGTGTGTCTGTTTTTATGCCAATACCATTCCATTTTAATTACTGTACCTTTGTAATATAGTTCAAAATCAGGGGGCGTGATGCCTCCAGCTTTGTTCTTAGGACTGTTTTGGCTCTTCAGGGTCTTTTGTGGCTTCATACAAACTTCAGGATTATTCCATTTTTATGGAAAAGGCCATTGGAATTTTGATACTGAATCTGTAGATTCCTTTGGGTAGTATGGGCATTATAATAGTACTGATTTTTGTAATCCATGAGCATGGAATATCTTTCCATTTATAGGTGTCTCTTCAATTTCTTTTGTTAATGTTTTGTAGTTTACTACATATGGGTTTTCACTTCCTTGGTTAAATCTAATCTTAGGTATCTTATTCTTTCTGATGAAATTATAATGGAATTATTTTCTGTTTCTCTGATAGTTCATTATTAATGTATAGAAATGCAACCCAGGGGGCGCCTGGGTGGCTCAGTTGGTTAAGCGACTGCTTTCAGCTCAGGTCATAATGCCGGAGACCCAGGATCGAGCCCCGTATCGGGCTTCCTGCTTGGCAGGAGGCCTGCTTCTCCCTCTCTCAGTCCCTCTGCTTGTGTTCCCTCTCTAGCTGTGTTTTTCTCTGTCAATAAATAAATAAAATCTTAAAAAAAAAAGGCAACCCAGACTTCTGTGTATTGATTTTCTATCATGAAACTTTACTGACTTCATTTATTCTAATTTTTATTAGTTTTTAGAGTTTTCTGTATATACTATCATACTGTCCACAAATAGTGACAGGTTAACTTCTTTCTTGCCAGTTTGGTTGCTCTTTATTTCTTGCCTAACTTCTCTGGCTAGGACTTCCAAAAATATGATGGATAAGAGTGTAAGAATGGACATCCTTGTTCCTGACTTTAGAGGAAAACTTTTAGCTTTTCACTATTGAGTAAGATGTTAGCTTTGGCCTTGTCATATATGGCCTTTATTATCTTGAGGTACGTTCCTCTATAACCACTTTGTTGAGTTTTTTTTTTAATCATAAAAGGATGTTGAATTTTTTCTTTACATCTATTGAGATGATCAAATGATCTTTATCCTTCACTTTGTGACTTGAGTGATTTGTAGATGTTGAATCTATTTTTGTAGTCTTGGAATACGTCCCATTTGATCATGTTATATGATCCTTTTAATGTATTGTTGAATTTGGTTTGCTAATATTTTGTTGAGGAATTTTGCATTTGTGTTTTTCATGGATATTGGCCTATGATTTCATTTGCTGTGGAGTTCTTATCTCGATTTTGGGTCAGGGTAATGCTGGCCTCAATAAGATTTTGTAACCATTCCCTCTTCTATTTTTTGCAAGAGTTTGAGGAGGATTGGTATTCTTTGAATGCTTGGTAGAATTCATTGGAGAAGCCATCTGATCCTAGACTTTGCTGGGAGGCTTTTGATTACTAATTCAATCTCTTTGCTAAAAATCAGTCTGTTTAGATTTTCCATTTCATCATGGTTCAGTCTTAGTAGGTTGTATATTTGTAGGAATTTATCTATTTCTTGTAAGTTGTCCAATTTGTTGGTGTAAATTGTTCATAGTAATCTCTTATGACCCTTCACATTTCTGTGGTATTAGTTGTAACATGTCCTTTTTCAATTCTGATATTATGTATTTGAGTCTTTTTTCTTGGTAAGTCTAGTTAAAGGTCTGTCAAAAATTTTTTTTAAATATTTTATTTATTAGAGAGAGAGAGAGAGAACGAACATGTGCACAGGAGCAGAAGGAGAGGGAGTGGAAGAAACGGACTCCCTTGCTGAGCAGGGAGCCCGATGTAGGGCTGGATTGCAGTACCCCAGGGTCATGATCTGAGCCAAAGGCAGATGCTTAACTCACTGAGCTATCCAGGCATCCCAAGGCTTGTAAAATTTTAAAAATCTTTTCAAAGAACCAGTTCTTAGTTGTATTGCTCTTTTCCATTGTCTTTTTAGTTACTATTTTGTTTATTGCTGCTCTAATCTTTTTTATTTTCCTCCTACTAACTTTGAACTTTTTCTTCTTCTAGTTCCTTGAACTGTAAAGTTAGGTTTTTTATTTAAGACTTTTTTTTCTTTCTTGAGGTAGGCATTTATTGCTATAACCTTCTAAGAACTGCTTTTGGTGCATCCCAAATATGATGGACTCTTGTGTTTCATTTTTGTTTCCATGCATGTCTTGATTTCCTCTTTGATTTCTTCCTTGATCAATTGTTTAGTAGCATGTTGTTTGGCTCCATGTGATTATGCTTTTTTTCTTTCTTTCCAGTTTTTTTTTCTTGTATTTTTTCTTGATTTCTAGTTTCATACTATTGTGGTAGGAGAAGATGCTTGATGTGATTTCAGTCTTCTTTAATTGAGGCTTGTTTTGTGGCTTAATATATGATCTAACCTGGAGAATGTTCTATGCGTACTTGAAAAGAATGTTGACTCTTGGGATGGAATTTTTTGTATGTAAGTGTTAAGTGCATCTGGTCTGGTGTGTTGTTCAAAGACCATGTTTCCTTGTTGATTTAGAACTCTTGGAATTGTGTATTCTGTATCCTGCAATTTTGGCGTATTATATTTGGATTTTTGTCTGTATCAAGCTGTTTTTGATTTCTCTTTCGATTTCTTACTGGTTGTTCATTAGCATGTTGTTTCCAAATGTAATCTATATGTATTTTCCTCCTATGTGTAAAGTTGCCACTTTACTTTGTATAGTTTCTAGCTCAATACAGTGTGTTTGGCAATGATGCTTGATCTGAATTTAGTCCTCTTAAATTTATTAAGACTTGTTTTGTGGCCTGACATATGATCTATCCTTGAAATGTTCCAGGTGCACTTTAGAAGAATGTATATCTGGTCTAACATGTCATTTAAGGCTGAAGTTTCCTTATTGATTTTCTGTCTGGATGACCTATCCATTGATGTAAGTGGTATATTAAAGTCCCCTACTATTACTGCATTGCTGTTGATTTCTTCCTTTGAGTCTGTTAATATTTGCTTTATATATTTAGGTGCTCCTATGTTGGCTGCATAAATATTTATAAATGTTGTGTCTTTTGTTGCATTGACCCTTTTATCATTATGTAGCTATTATTATAGTCTTTGCTTTAAATTCTGTGTTGTCTGGTAGAAGTATATATAGCTGTTCCAATCTTTTTTTGTTTTTGGTTGCACTTGCATGGAATACTTTTCTCCATTCTGTCCTTTTCATTCTGTGTGTGCTTACCTCTAAAGTGAATTTCTTGTAGGCAGCATGTAGATGGTTCTTATATGTGTGTTTTTTTAAAAATCCATCGAGCCATTCAATGCCTTTCAGTTGGAGCATTTAGTCTAGTCACATTTTGAGTAATTATTGATAAGTATGTGCTTATTGCTATTTTAATTGTTTCTTTGGCTGTTTTGTGGTTCTCTATTCTTCTCTTGCTCTTTTGTGGTTTGATGACTTTAATAGTATGCTCATACTCCTTTCTTTTTAACTTTTATGTGTTTACTATAGACTTTGCTGTGTGGTCACTATGAGATTTACATATAAAAACTTTAACTTATAACTGTCTATTTTAAGTTGGTAGGAACTAAAGTTTGATCCCATTCTAAAGCTCAACATTTTTACTCCCACTGCCCATCTTTCATGTTTTTAGTGTTACATTTTACATCTTTTTATCTTGTGTGTTTAATCTTTGTAATCAGTTCCTTTTACTGCTTTGGTTTTTCAACTTTCATATTTTATCAGTTACCTTAACTGTATATTTACCTTTCTGGTGAGATTTATTCTTTCACACGTTCCTAGTTCCTAGTTAATGACTATTCCCCCCCCCCCCCCCGCTTAAAGCTGTGCCTTGATTTTTTTTTTTTTTTTAGACCAGTATTATGGTGATGAACTCCTTTGGCTTTGCTTGTCTGGGAAACTCTTTCTCTAATTCTTAATGATAATTTTGCTGGGTAGAGCATTCTGGTTGAAAGTTTTTCCTCTTCCAGTACTTTGAATATATCATGCTACTTTCTCTGGCCTACAAAGTTTCTGCTGAAAAATCTGCTGACAGTCTTGAGGGAAGGATGTTCCCTTGTGTGTAACAACTTATTGTTCTCTTGTGGCTCTTAATAATCCTGTCTTTAACTTTTGACATTTTAATTATAACGTGTCTTGGCTTGAGTCTCTTTATATTAATTTGAACTCTGGAATTCATGGATCTGGATGTCTATGTCCTTTTCTAGGTTAGGAGAGTTTTCAGGCATTATTTCTTCAAAAAAATTTTGTGCCTCTTTCTCTCTCTTCCTTCTGGGAACCCTATAATGTGAACAGTAGTCTATTTGATATTGTTCTGTAAGTCCTTCAACCTATCTTCATTTTTTTTAACTGTTCTTTTTGTTGCTTTGATAGGGTTATTTCCAGTGCCTTGTCTTCAAGTTGACTGAACCTTTCCTCCTCTTCATCTGGCCTGTTGTTCATTCTGTCTGTTCTGTCTGGTGTATTTGTCAGTTCAGTTATTGTATTCCTGAACTCTGTGACCTCTCTTTGGTATTTTCTGTCTCTTGGTTGAAGTTCTCACTGTGCTTATTCTTCACCCCAGTTGAGTGAGCCTTTTTAACTAGTAGGCACCCTTGTCATGCTCTCCTTGTGCTGTGCTCCAGGGCACCAGTATTGCCTAGAAGGAAACTCTTCTATCTGTCTGGAGCCCTGGTTTTTACATCTCCTGCTTCAGTTTTTGTGGCTGCCACTGAGGGGACACTCCTTGATTGCCTGGCTCTGGTGGCCAAAGGGCTTCCAGTCCTGGGTTGCTCAAAACTGGGGCAGTTGGAGTGACAGTTGTTGGCAGGTTGCCAAACCCAGGGTGCTGCACAGACAGCAGACTCTGAGGTACCCCACTCACCCTAGTCTTTCTGTGAAGGAGGCCTCTTTGTTTGTCCTGGATCTGTAGCCTGAGGGGCAGGCTTCTGGTTTGGCATACATTTAGTGTCCTCTAGAGCTGTGCTCAAGGAACATAGGCTGTGGATGCCATCTGGGGCTCTCCCTCTGCTTTGCTCCACCTTACCAGTATCTCCCAGAAAACAGTGTATGTTTTTGTCTGTAACCTTGATCTTTGTGATCACGGCCCTGGGGACACAACCAGATTGCCTGGTTCTGGTGGCCAGTAGTGCTTATGCTTGAGGTCTCACAGGACTACACGTATTTGTACACTTTGAAAAGCTGATGCTCAGGGGGCTGGCTTCCAATCAGCCTTAGTCTAGGTACTAAGCTCCCCCCTGCAAAGGGACAGTGACAGGTGTTGGCACATCCTCAACTACTGGGATCTGTTAAGAATATAATAGGCTTCTTGGACAGGCATAAATGTTTGAAAGATAACAAAGAGCTAAAGCAGGGTGGAACAACAAAGTTCATATCCTACATGAGGCCACTTCCAGATGGAGAGGGGTTTGTTTCATCTGGTATATGGAGATCAACATAGAGAGCCAAATTAAAAACAAAGAAATGGAAGATTCTGTCCCAGATGAAAGAACAAGATATACCTCAGAAATAAACCCTTCATGAAATAGAGACAAGTACTTTACCTGATAGTTTGAAGTAATAAGCATATACCCAAATTCAATGTTGACACAAGAGAAAGGAGACATACATTTCCTGCCTTCAGGGAACTTATAGTCCAGCTTGGTCAATAAGAATTGACCTTACAGGGTGCCTGGGTGGCTCAGTGGGCCTCTGCCCAGCTCAGGTCATGGTCTCAGGGTCCTGGGATCGAGGCCCACATGGGGTTCTCTGCTCTGCGGGGAGCCTGCTTCCTCCTCTCTCTCTGCCTACCTCTCTGCCTATTTGTGATCTTTCTCTCTGTTAAATAAATAAATAAAATCTTTAAAAAAAATTGACCTTACAAAAGAATTTGACACAACACAAGCCAGTGTTTAAAATAAATTTTTTTTGTTAAAGATTTTATTTATTTATTTGACAGAGAGAGACAGATCAGAAACATGAGCAGGGGGAGTAAGAGAAGGAAAGCAGGCTTCCTGCTGAGCAGGGCGCCTGATGTGGGGCTTGATTCCAGCCCTAAGATCGTGACCTGAGCCAAAGGCAGACACTTAATGACTGAGCCACCCAGCGCCCCTAAAATTTTTTTTAAAAGAAAGTGATGTCTCTTCTCATGACCTTTTATTTGCCCCATTGCTGTCTTCATTACCTTTAACATCTCCTGTTTGAGCTCCTACTAGAAGTTTGACTTTTGAGTAGATCCCAAAGACCCTGAAGAAAGAGGACAAAGGCAGTCCTAGTTGCTTGATTTTTTAATGGTTCCAGGGCCTTAATTTTGACTCTCATCTGTGCCAAATACTGGAATTTTTGTCCTGGGCTCACTGTCTTTGAGCTTTGGGGGCTCTGAGTCCTCAGATACAGTTTTTGAGCTTTGGTGTTGACATATTGAGTGTGGAGAAAGAAGTTTGGAGCAGGTACTCTTTCTGCTATGAGAAGAGGCTGGTGTGCAGAGCCATGTGCAGTAGGTGGCAATTCAAGAAATGTCCTCCTATGCATATATTAGGGAGAGGACTGATAGTGGCATTAATCGGTCTGTTCATTTATTAGAAAAAATTCTTTTTGAGGGCCTTCCTTAGTAGTTCTGAGGATGTTTAATAACCTATAGTAATCAGATTCAATTTATTATAAATGCTGATTCCCAGACTCTACGTCAACCCAGTGACTCAGCATCCCTAGATTTAGAGTCAAAATCCGTATTTTTAATGAGCTCTGTGCTTGAACCTGAGGTAAACTTAAGTTTGGGATCTGCTGCTTTATTTTGCAGGATGCCCAGTTCTAAGCATTTCAGGGTTTAAAGAACAGATTTTGTTCTTGTCTTTAAGAGACTGATGAGAGAGAGAAGGCTCAGATAGCTGACATTAATACAAGACCAATTAACAGGTTATGACTTACTGATCAAGGGGAGAATTTATTTTTAAAATTATTTATTTATTTTTTTAGTTCTAATTTATTTTTTCAGTGTCCAAGATTCATTGTTTATGCCCCTCATCCAGTGCTCTATGCAATTAGTGCCCTTAATATCCACCACCAAGCTCACCCATCCCCTCACCCCCCCTTCCAAAATCCTGTTTGTTTCTCAGAGTCCAGAGTCTCATGCTTCATCTCCTTCTCTGATTTACCCCAGTTCACATTTCCTTTCTTTCTCCCACTGTCCTCTATGTTATTCCTTATGCTCCACAAGTAAGTGAAACCATTGATTCTTGACTTTCTCTGCTTGGCTTATTTCACTCACCATAATCTCCTCCAGTCCTGTCTGTTTTGCTACAAAAGTTGGGTATTCATCCTTTCTGATGGAGGCCTAATATTCTATTGTATATATGGACCGTATCTTCTTTATCCATTCATCTGTTGAAGGACACCTTGGCTCTTTCCACAGTTTGGTGATTGTGGCCATTGCTGCTATGAACATTGGGATACACGTGGCCCTTCTTTTCACTACCTCTGTATCTTTGGGGTAAATACTCCTAGTAGTGCAATTTCAGGGTGATAGGGTAGCTCTATTTTTAATTTTTTAAAGACTCTCTGCATCGTTGTCCAAAGTGGCTGCACCAACTTTCATTCCCACCAGCAGTGCATGAGGGTTTCTCTTTCTCCGCAGCCTCTCCAACTTGTTTCCTGTGCTGTTAATAAGGTGGTATGTCAGTGTGATTTTGATTGGAATTTCCCTGATGGCTAATGATGACATATTTTTCATGTGTCTGCTAGCTATTTGTATATCTTCTATGGAGAAGTGTCTGTTATGTTTTCTGCCCATTTTTTGATGTGGAGAATCTATTTTATAGCAAGTAGAAAAGAATACACTTGGTTGGTAAATTTTAAATGTATATTCCACTCTGAGATTTTCTGGAAGGAGATGCCACTTGCAGAACTGTAGAATATTCTGTATCATTTCAAGTGTGTGTGGAGGGGTTAACAACATAGTGCAGATTTAACTACATA
The DNA here is from genome assembly GCA_004023965.1 of Spilogale gracilis. Lineage (NCBI taxonomy): Eukaryota > Metazoa > Chordata > Mammalia > Carnivora > Mephitidae > Spilogale > Spilogale gracilis. The sequence continues at coordinate 31,766 of PITA01009284.1, read as the reverse complement.
AAAATTAGTTTTGGGCAAGGCTGAGATGTCCACATACCATTCTTTATTGACTCTTCAAATGGGCTTCTCATCGTATAACATATTTTAATGAGAAACTGACACATTGATAGACCATGGGTTACTCCACCTCTAATTACTATCTGAATCTACCTCAATGAAAGGCCAACAGCAGAGTCTGGAAAGGTTTTGTGCAGCAGACAAAACACTGATATCATGGGGGGAAAATTTTGAGTTATTTATAAATGAGTTCCTTTGGGTCTGAGTAAGAGAGACTTCTGGGGATGCTCACACTTACTGTTTCTCCCAGTGACTCCATTCCAGTTAGTGCAAATAATAAACTATGATACTGCATGTCTCCATTTTCTTGGCTGTTCTATATGACGACATCACTTCCTGGAAAATCTTGGAGTGGGAAATTTGGAAAGCTTATTCTGTGGCGTCTTGGGTAAGTAGGGTCGGGATCAGGGCAGTGTCAGTGGTCTGTGACTGAGCAAGCTCTTCCTGCCCCGAGCCAGCACTAGGAGAGCGGGGTCCGCTTATCCTGAGTGGGGAAGAGAGGCAACAGTTAATTGCAACTGGAAGAGTTAGCTTCTTGGAAGAGGTGGTGTTTGTAGTGGACTGAAAAAAATCATCATGGAATAAGGAAGCATATATTATTATCATAAAACATACATGCGATACGTGTATCACAGACTGAGAGCTCCTTATACTGCAGGTGACAGGAAACTCAAATTGGCTTCAACAATTAAGGACATTTATAGGCCAAGTGTCTGCATAGGTTTGAAGGCAGGTTGATGTGCCATTCAGCTGCTGTCCTCAAGAACCCATTTTTCGTGTCAGGCGTTGCTAGCATCATCAGGCTGATGATCTCTTCGTCACCTGCACCACATGGGGCTCAATGTAGGTCGTTCACAGAGAACATGGTCTGTGATGGTGAATATCTGAGGTCATTCTGGTGCTCAGTGGTGAGGTGCTTGTATTACAGCCCCGTGACGCCTTCATACATCTACCCGGCAGAGAGTGTGGTACAAGACAGGTGCACATGACGTTGGATGAGACTGGCTCTTCTATGGAGAGCTTAAAATTGAAGTTAACAAAAAAGAATGAAAAAAGTTGTACTGCCAAATTGGGTGGCACTTAAAAGAGTTTCCAGCCACCTGGACTCTGGAAATTTTTGTTCACTTTCTGTGCAGTGCCGTGGGTGTGTTTTTGGCAGGGGGTGTTCTGGGTCTGTGAGTCAACTTCAGGAGTAAGAATGGAAGATGACGGTAGTTTCTGATCTTTAGCTTTTAAGTCAATGATTGCTTTCCAAAATGTATATTAGTTCTTGGCTGGTGAGCTGACTTTCAGTATCATGTTGGGCCATGTACTTAAACCCGGAATAGCATCTGAATTACGATGTCTCTTTTTTCCCCAACCCATGATTGCTGATGGATGGAAAATGCCCCATAAAACCTTGACTCAAACCACAGAATGGTTTAATAATTTATAATTTTTATATTATAAATTTAAGCTTGACTTTTTTTTGAAGAATTTTAAATCCCAAAGTAGGACTCTTAAGGAAATGGATGTGATATTTTCTTTTTTCCTCCCCTTTTAAGCTTAATTAGGTTTGCACTTAGGTAATGGAGGTCAGGTTTAGAGAGGGTTTTGTTGGTAAGAGCTTAAACTATGTACCAAGATTTCTTTTTTATCCACAACCTTCATTAAAAACAAAATATAACACAAGCAAACCCTAAAACTAAAATAAATTAATTTACCTATCTTTGTCTACCGTGAAGGGGCTTGGTTAGACCAAAAGGAGAAAAATATTTTGTGAACAGGTTTCAGAATCTTTCACTGTTTTTGACAAAAGGTTGTTGTTTTGTCTTCCAGATGAGGAATTCATTGTTGTTAATTTGTTGTTGTTTTCTTTGGCCTGTTTTTCTTCGGTGCCTTTTTCTTAGCAGGATTCTACCACGATGGTGAACATTCTCATGAAGATTTCACTTGAGCTTTTCTCGTAGCGTTGACACCCACCAACCTCAAATAAGGAATAAGCCTTCTTTGTTGTCTGACTTCTTCTCTAGAATTCCAGTTTACATCTGTCTTTCTTTTAGTTTCTTTTATTCTTTTTCACTTTGGTCCTTTTTCCACGAAGTGTAACATCAGCCATAATTTAGGGATTTCTTATTCAAGTCAGGGATCCATCTGTGAAAGGCAAAAACTCAAATTCAGGTACTTTCTTTCTCTTTAATTTCCCCCTCTCAATCTCTCTCATGCTCCGAGTGCATTTTGGGAAGCAGATGAGCTAACAAAGGCCATGCCCAGACCAAAGAATCCTGAGGTGATTTTGTAGGAACCTGAAATGATTGTTGAAGAGAACTTGGTCATTCTATGGTTTTCTTTCTTGCTTTTTTTTTTTAAAGGTTTTATTTATTTATTTATTTGACAGAGAGATTACAAGTAGGCAGAGAGGCAGGTAGAGAGAGAAGGGGAAGCAGGCTCCCTGCTGAGCAGAGAGCCTGATGCGGGGCTCGATCCCAGGACCCTGAGATTGTGACCTGAGCTGAAGGCAGAGGCTGAACCCACTGAGCCACCCAGGTGCCCCAATTCAACAGTTTTCAAAATGAAATCCTAGGAAAAATTAGATGTGGCTTAAAAAAAATAAAAAGCCCAGTGAACATTTTAGATGAAGTTGGATTCTTTGTCACGATTGGAGCTAACCTCCCTTAGGTTCCTGGTGTCCCTGCCATTGGAGAGACAGACATTGGTTAAACATATAGGGGGCAGAAGTATGGTAGAGTGGACAGTGCCTAGATTAGGAGGCAAAGATTAGGGCTTTTTGGATTTAATTCTGTTATGAACTTGACTTGATGACTTAGAACAAGACTAAATTACTCTGGGCATCATGTAAAATGAGAGGTTGTGTTGCATGATGATTGAGATTGTGTGATGCCAGGAAAAGCACCTCTTTGCTCTCTGACTTGATGGCTTTGTCATTGGTTCAGCTGTGCTGGACTCACAGCTCCTCTCCCTTACCTGGCTCTGCTCTCATCAGCCTCACCATCTGGTGATGATGTACCTCGAGGAGATGTCTGCCTTTCTTCCTCTCCGTTGCCTCCTTCTAGCCTACTCAAATCTTAACTCTTCTTGCAGGGCCAGCTGAAATTACTAGCTACTGGGGTCCTTAATGCGCCATTCCTTCTCAGAATTTTCATTGTACTTGTCCGTCCTGTACTTCTCAACATAACTATATATTGGACTGCTTACCATTCTTTATGTGGTAGTTTTTGATCTGGAAGGGACTGTGTTCAAGCTTTGCTCACACATAATCCCCAGAATAAGCTGGACAAATAATAGGTTCCCCACTGATAGTTGGTGATCGAAGCCTAGAGTTCCTAGAGAGCACGAAAGCTCTGATGTCTCAACTACTCACTGAAATCAGGTTCATGTTGGGAGCAAAAGGAAAGGAAGATGTCTGAAGTCCAAACTATCCAAAGAGGCTATTTTCACCATTGCTTTAGGGGCATGAGGAGCTTTCTCTTTCCTCTGTGTTACTTATTTTTTGGGAAGAATTTTCCCCCGCATTTAGCTCAAAGCCTTGTCAGTCCATTTTTTTTTTTTTTTTTTTTTTTTTTAACATGTAACCTGAGGAAGCTCCTGTCCATCATCTGGAGACCTTCTACTTGCTGCAGCTGTTGCTGCTGCTTTTGACCCCGCCCCTCAGAATCATCCTGAGGGTGGCGGTGTGGCCAGGAGCCTGGGTTTGGTCCAGGTACGTCAGGGTGTGAGGTCTGCTTTCTTTATAGCTCTGTGAGTCTTCAAGCCTTAATTTTCTCCCCCATGGAATGGTGACGGACCTGTCTCCCAGGCTGTCAGGGAGGAGACCATGTCTGTGCAGCTCTTTGCATGACGCCTCCCATAATCTATTCTCATTATTATTATCAAAGCCTGTATTGACTTCCAAAAGTAAGAAAATCTGAGCCAGGCCCTAAGGACAGAGATTCAGATCTGCACAAATGTGTATGGGATTTGCAGGTATGATGAAAAGCATTGAAGAAAGCTAGCATTGCTCGGGGGGGCATTTGATCATGATCAGTGGGGAGGGTATCTTGAACTCAAGGAGTCTAAAAACCTCAGCCTGGCATGCAGGGTTCTGCTTTTTCTCCTCTCAATTTTTCCTCCCCAGTTTTGCTTCCCATGTGCTTCCCATGCCCTCTGGCCCTGCCTCTGTGCTGTTCGGCGCTCACCTGGTTTGCAGCCCCTGTAGAAAGCCCTTTTCCAACCTCTCTCAAGTCTCCCTCCTGTGAGATCCTGACAGTGCTGTTGTCCCGGTGCTCCACACACAGCACACGTGAACCTTACTGCGCCACACCCTTCTCTCCATCCTCTGACCCCGGCGTCTGGTGTGTATCACATGTGTATCACATTCCTAGTCTCGCCACAGCGTAAGGTCACAGAATAGTAGAGCTGGAAGGGACTCTAGTCTAAGGATGTGGTTACAAATAAAGCCTTCTGCTTTCTTAGCCCATCAGATACCAAGTAGATAATGATGCGGCTGCTGTGTCCAGGGGAGGCCAGGAACCGGTTTGCTCGGTCTTCTCCTTCTCCTCCCAAGGGCCCTGGAGGCCTTTTGCAGAACAGAGCACATTGCAGACCACTGGGCCAGCCCCGCTCTTTCATTTCACCGGTGAGGAAACCAGGTTTCAAAGACTCAGAGAGGACAGTGGTCTGACCAAGGCACCACAGGGCTACCTGGACTGGTCTGGCCCAAAACATGCATTTCACATACTGGGTGCTCAGGCATGCTGGGTAGGGATGATAAGGAATCATTAGGAAAGGCTGAGTGATTTTCTGATGGATTTTACATTTGCCATTAAAGAAATGTATGTGGCATTGTTGTTTCTTGTGTAATCCCCAAGCTAGACGGATCAAGTCCTAGGGGTGGATGAAGGATGGCATAAAGGGTCACTGGGCGTGAAGTTCAGTGTCTCTGTTGGGCACCAAGTAGTTTGTCTTGGCTTTGACCTGAAATTTCTTAGCTTTCTCTTCTAGGCCCTTGCCAGCTCGGGTCAGATGAAAGGGTCTGTATGTTTTCGACAACCAAGTGTTAGAAAAAGACTGCTGGAAAGACTTTCTGTTTTGTTACCTAAGCTGGGATTTGATCTTCAGACCCTCAAGGTGAAAGGCTAATACCTTAATTTGTGTGCTTTATAAACATCCCCAGGCAATGACCTTCTTGTAGCCTCATGTGATACTCACATTCTGCAGGACTTAAAGCTAAAAATCCTGGCTTGGAGGAGAGTGGTAGAGGTTGCATACTCAAAGTGAGTGTCAGCAGGGTGCCATCTCTCCATTAGTTGTTGGTAGGCATTGCCTGCATACTGTTGAATGAAAGCTTTTTGGGGAGATTTCCTGGCAAAATGGAATTTTTTATTTTAAGAGAAAATGTAGCTTAGGGTTTAAAAAAAAAAATCAATAGGACATGTGTCCAGCAAAGTAAGGTGTTTTCCCTTGTAGCTTTTCCCTTCCTAAAAGCTTTACTTTAAGGATCATCTTTATTTTTGTGGTGTCAAATTATCTTTCAACAGAGTGTGGAAGCCAGAGACAGAAGCGCTCCTTGGCTGTGTGTTAGAGCCACACTGGAAGTTTTTTCTTTTATGTAAATAGAGATTGATGGAACATTTTACACAGAGTACGGGCTTTTGACAAAAAGTATTGATGGTTGCTTTCAGTAAGTGTTACTTGAGATGACAGAACATTGCATTTTAAGATGAATTACACGAGAAACTCCCTCTTTGGGAATGTCATACATTTTATTTCATCTGTTGTTTTATGAGAGAATGACTGAAGTCATGAATACCTTAGACTGAACTGTTTCCTTTGCACATTATAAGTCCCGCTTTGGTGCACTCCTATTTTAAATATAAAGTTATGGGGAAAATATTTATATTGGCAAATAATATTGATAAAAATGCTTAAATGTTCAGAAGCAGAACATAACTTCTCACATGGTTTCCCCTTGTGTGGCGGTGATTTGTGGGAAGCCTGGAAACCTGGTTAAAGCATATTTTTCCAGAAGGATCTCAGAGATTTCTGATAAATGGCTATTTTTTTTCTTTCTTGGTGTGCTGGTAATTTCTCTTCTGACTGTATATGAGTTTTAAAAAAATGTTCCATTTCCATGTTGTTATTTTCCCTTGATACAAGGGCCTAGACATCAGGGTCTGTGGTGACTGTGGTTTGGGGCCTTAATTTTCTTTACGGCATGATTTCAGGACTCTGAGCTTCATGGCACTAGAGAGTTAATCGGTATTAATGTATTCATATGTATGTACTGTACTCTCATACCAGGAACTGGGATTATAGTCCTGATCCTTACGTTGCTTACAACCCAATGAAGGAGAGAGAGAGAGAGAGAGAGAGAGAGAGACATAATACTTCAGGTAGAGATACATGCTATGAAGAAAACTGTAGGGAAGTTAATGTCTCAGAGAAGTGGGCATGGGAGTGATTTTAGACAGAAGCGTTAGATGAAATTGCTCTGTGAAGTGACATCTAAGGAAACTGTTGAATGATCACATGGCTTGAGCTATGCAGAGGCACCTGGCAGAGGGAGCAAAGGCCCTGGGGCCAGAATAAGCTTGGCATATTTGAGGACTAGTGAAAAGACCAGTGTATTTCGGAGAAAGCAATGGTGGGAGTGCTTCAAGTGCAGGGGTGGGCATGGTAGGCTTCCAGGGAGGGCAGTCACAAGTGGATTGTGGTTTTGCATGCTCGTCTGCTGTGTAGAGCTGTAATCTTCTTGTTCATACTCTCTTCATCTACCTAGAGTCTGACTGAGGAGGCTTTCCCATTTCTACATTGCTTATTCCCATGGCAATAGCTCATTTCCCCACGGGCACTCTTGTTCCACCATTCACTTGATGCCAGTATGAAGTTCAGTCACGAGGGGAATTTTAAACTTTCACTCCCTCAGAATGAATCCTTCTATTAAATCTGATCTCACACTTCAAACATTACTCTTGGACAATGTTTACTCCACACTATTATAATTAGTTGTGTATGGGATTGTCTTTCCAAGCCGTAGCAACTATTACTCATGTTTGGACCCCTCGTGCTTAGCACAGTATTTGGCACCTGGTGAATACGAATACTCAATATATTTGTTGGCTAAATAAGCAAGACCTTTCCCTACACATTACCTGGTGGCCCAGTAGGAGTAGTAGAAATTGTGGTGAATGTAAAGTCAATTTACTCCTTGATTTTGTAGAAGGAGGTTAAAACCAACTTAGGGAAATAAGACTTAAAAAAAAGAGAGAGAGAAAAGAAAACAACAGTTTTGGGACTGCTTTGGGGCACTTACTACAGTTTAAGCAGTTGTTGGTTTAAAAATTGTTGCAGGAATGAAAACTCTTGGAGGATTAAGTGGCCCAGGAGACTGCAGTGTTTTAACTTCAGGGGAATGGAATCCCCAGAGGCCAGCTGAATCGTTAGCCTGGGTCTTTTCCTTTTCCGAGGGCCTTATGAGATACTTTGTCCTCCATAAATTTGGAGATGATTTGGAACTAGTTAGCTGTTTTTCTCCATGCTGAATTAATGTGCTGTTCAGCTGAAGCTCAAATATGAAATATATTAAAAGCAAACTAAAAACAGGTCAATGTTTTGCCTCTAATGCTATGGGAATATTTGTTTTTAAATCATCTTTTAGTACTCCACAAATCTTCCCTACAAAGTTTTTTTTCTTTCTTTCCTTTTTTTTTTTTTTTTTTTTTTTTTTAGGTCAAGACTATTTTTCCCAGTGTAAGAGGCCATTTCTTACGTCCTGATTTATTCATAAATTTACATGGAGAAAATGGCCCCAGATCCCACACAAGTGACACTTTATTTTTTAATCTGGGGCACAGTAGGGAGTCCTGAGAAATGCATTTTCCTCTAGGATTGTAGGAGGAATACATAGTGTTTGTTTAAAGCATCAGGTATTGAGAAATGTAATGGCAGGGTGAAAAGTTTGACCTCAGCTGCCAGATCCGATCTGCTAGGGGGTAATTGAGTTGCCATGTTTTTTTCCTCTTCAGTTTAAATCAAGTTTTGCTATAGCCCATTTAAGTGTCAAATTGGTAGCAAAACTTGACAACTTCAGGGTGCAGACTTGCTTTTGATCAGAATTTACATGCAAATCATTTTTGCCTTGAACTGTCAGGTCCTGTTTCTGATACTCTTGAGGGGGACGTGTCTCTCCCCACCACCTTTTCCCCCAAGCCAAAAGAGATGTTGGCTAATGTTATTAATCAGTGTGTGGAAGAAAAAATATCTTGATAAATATGGTGGTTAAACTATATTTTCCCTTTTTTGTGTGTGTGTCAGCTGTTGCAGCTGGGCATTTAATCTCCTTTTACCTAGAAGGAAATCAAACAATTATCGAGCGCTTGATGTCAAAAAGAAAGTAGTGAATGAGGGGGTGGAGGGTCACCACTGTGTTGGGAAATGGACTTAAGCCACCAAAACCTGACAAAGGGTGCTGACAGTCTGCATTTTCTTGGGCATTAAACAAAGTCTTTGGTAACTTTAAAGAATCTTTCCTTGCATGACTAAACTCATTGAGAAGGTTAGAGAGAAAGCTGCCTCAGAAGTCCTAAGCCTGAACCTTTTTTTTTTTTTTTTCCGTTTTGCCCTAAACCCTTGGGATGCTTAAAAGCACGTGAGCATGTGTAGGTCCATCATTCAGTGGGACAAAGGAGTGTTTGCACTTTGACAGAGTTAATAATGACAGTAGTGAGTCTTTCTTGTTGCCAGCCATCCTAGTTTAGCATTCTCAGTCATCCACCTTCCGAATGAATTTAATTGTGATTTACACTCTGCCTGTAAATTCTTTGAGACAGCCTCACTCTGAAAAGCAAGAAAATAGAACCCAATGAAGAAAAAACAAATGGAGAAAATGTTCACTGTAGTTTTATAGAGCTGATTATGAATTTTTGTAATTATCCATTATGGAGCTAACATTTTTAGTAAAATAACGTGCAAGATTTTGTTTCTAGCCAGCCTGAAATTCCTTTCCATCAGTACACCCCCAGCGGGGTGAGAACATCAAACATGTCATCTTGCCAGGATGTCAGCCAGCATCGCGTCAGATGGGAGACACATGCAAGCTTGACTTGTGAAGTCAAAGAAATTTCAAGATTGCATTCACTTCATCCGACGTGGCCGCATTGCAGGTTCTTTGGAAATCTCCACTACTGGCCCCTTCCCACCCCTGTTCGGTGCTGCCTGCCTGTGTGCTGTGAAATTTTAATTGAATTGTTAATGACACCAAGGAGTGACACAACACATGAGAAACTTCCAAGAATCAGTCAGGAGGAGCTCTTTTTCTTACTGTTACAAAACAGAAGACACTGGGAAATTGACAAGTCCAAGCAGCGAGGCCAGGCCAGTAATTGATAGCAGGCTGCCTAGAGCCAAGGTCCTTCCCTGGTAATTGCAAGCAGAGGCTGCCTCTGTGATCTCGCCAGTGGTGTTGGCCATGCCAGAGCGACCCGGCTTTGACGGATTGCTTTCCCGAGGTAATGACTTAGGCATGTTCCCTTTCTTGCACGAGGCCATGGGTCCCTCCCACTGGAGAAAATGAGCTGAACATTTTGCTGCTTCTTTAACAGGGCACTGTTAAAATAACTCTATTGTATTATATAAGCCCTGTAGTGCCACGGGCTAAATTTATATGGTTATAAACAAGAGATATTACTTTGGAATACCACAATACTGTGTTTTGCTATTTCTTTAGGATTTCAAGTGGTGTTTTCAAAATAATGGATTTTACCTTAAGAAAAAAAATTGGACGGAGGAGGGATCCCATTTCTGAACAAAATCCTCATCCTATTTTTAAATTCCTCTGTGTCCCTTTCCTAATTCACCAGCCCAGTATTTATTTGTATTTGTGTTTGTTTTGCTGGTTGGATTTGACTCTCTATGGGGGCATCAGAAATATTATTTACTCCAGGATTCTGAAATAAGATAGATATTTTATTTCATGTTTTTTTTTTTAAATCTCCAAAGGTTTCTTTTCTTTTTTTCTTTCCTATTTCTGGACATTGATATATTTCAGAACTTTTATGTGGCTTTTCCTCCCTCCCTACACCTATTCTCCCTTTGCCCCTCTTCCCCTTCCTGGAATGTAATTTTGTCTGTAAAATATGATGGTAAGCTGAAATGTCCCTGATGATCTATAGCAGTTCTGGATTTTTCACTCCCATTGGTGACAGAAACTTACTAATTCTGATATAGGGGTCCCCAAGTGTGTTTCCATACTGTAGCTTGTGCTTTCTAGTGTATTTAAAGTTTGGGTCCCTCACCCCACCTCAGTCCAAACACAGTTTCACCCAAAGAATCAACTTTAGGAAAACAAAACAAAACACCTGGAAAATCTCTAAAACTAAACTGTACATTCACTTAGGAAATGAAAAGAAAGCACATACATGTGTTCTCATACTCACATGATGAGTTTTGATGGAGAATCCAAGAGGGAGGAGACAAATTAATACTAGTGGGAACCTCTGGGTGAATAATAGTAGAGAAAAGATGTGGTGGTGGTTATTTCCCTTACATTTAGTCTTTCACTCCCCAAATTCATTACTAATTGGTAGCACATAGAAAAACTAATATTCATAGGAAATGGGGTTTTAAATGAGGGCAGGTTTCTAGGCTATTTCACAGAATTCACTTCTGCCCAACAACAGGTAAAATGTACCTTTGTGGGCTAGCCTGGGAACCTCACCATTACAGTAGTGATTTTACTGGAAAAAACCTTCTGAATCCTATCTTGGGTATAGGATGTTAGGAAAACAGTTACTCTTTCCTTCTTCCTCATTGCCTAAAATTTGAAAAGGGAGAAACTCCTTCTTCTGCTATGATCCCAGCGGCAAAGGATTGGCCCTAACCCTACTTTAGGTACTGGATCAAGAGTAAAATCCTTCCCACTGCCCTAGCTGTAGAGTCGTTATGTAGGGCATGCTTAGATGGTAGGTGTTTATAACTAGGGTTGTGTAGTAGTTAGTCTCATTATTACTTGACTACTTTTCTTTGCTTACTCGTTATATAGACATCAGTCTAATGCTTCATTCTTTTGCCTGTCTTTCTGTGTTTTCAGTGTGTTTTGTGGGGGGGCAATTTTTACACCACCCCTGCCCCATAGACATTTGATCATCCCATCTAGGAGGGTGAGTCCTACTGACATCTGGTGGGTAGAGGCTAGGCATGCTCTGAACATTCCAAAACACACAGGACAGGCCCCACAATAAGGAATCTTCAGGACTAATATGTCAATATCATTTAGCACAGTGACATGTGCACATAAGCTCTCAGTAAAACTCCACGAATTGAGGCAAAAATCACAATCTGTCAATCAACAAGTGCTATTGAGAGCTTGTTGCTGCTGTGGGGGACCCAGAACCAAAAGGATTTGAGAAGCATAGAGCTTCCTGGTTGTTAGACACACACTTGGATTCTGATGATGGTTATGCTGCATGACTAGAGCTTGTTGCTTAACCCTAGTTAGGAAACCTCAGTTTCCTTTTCTGCTAAATGGGACAAGTGATAGAACAGCTATTATTATAAGGTAAAGCCTGTGGACCGGTGTCTAGTTTAAAGTAGACTTTAGTAAGTAAATGCATACCCATGTATAAATTGGCCTCTGCCCTAAAGGTGGTGACAGTGAATCTGGAGATTATTTTACCAGTCTTCAATTTTACGGGTGAGAAATTGGAGACCCAGAAAGGGAGGTTATTTACCCAAAATGGTAGCATGTGGCAAAGTTGGGACTAGAAGTCCTATCTCCTGACCCCAAGTCTTGTTAAGTTTCCTTTTGTGGTTTAGAACTGAACTCCAGTTGGGAATGAAGGTCCATTTCTGAAATAGAGAAACATGTAGTGACTCAATTTCCAGTCTGAGACCTCTGGATTCTGGAAGGACGCTGGAGTAGGGAAGGAGGATTATCATTTATAATGACCATGAAAATCATGTGGAACCTCTTAAGATCCAGAATCTTGTCTGGAACTAAAGGAAAAGAGTAGAAGCTCTATGGGATGGTGTTAGGCTTTGGTTCTTTTCGTTCTGAGAAACATTATTTCATGGAGGAAGTGGAAATCTTTGATGGGATTCCTTTGAAGACCTCACATATCCAGAGAAAGAATGAGGACATTTGTTGTAAACCAGTATGAGGCACAGTGACGGGTAATTCCATACGCATTTTCTGGTTTCAGTGGTCTTACTGAGCTTTAATATCAAAGGTATTCTCCATTCAGAAGATGGTAGATGAGAATAATGGGGAATAGATCCACAGGATGGCATACCATGCTGCTTTCAAAGGTCCTGCTTTTACATAATTAATGGTAGGGGAAAATATCCATGAACGATTCCTAAGTTAAAAAGGTAGGTTAAGAATCTGGGTATATACTTTGGGTCCCAAACCCTAACTACACATCAGAGTACTAACTGGTTAGTTCTAGTGTTGAGATCAAGGATGACTTTAAGTTTCCTTTTTATCTGTATTTTTATTGTTTTTTTTTTTTTAATAAGTAAAGGGTTTTTTTTTTTTGGATAGAATTGATGCAATTAAGTATTAATAAGTTGCTTATGCCTGGGAACTATAAGCAAAGCAAAGGAAGAGTAACTATGGAGTTTCTGCCCTCAGGGAACCTATATTGTAGTTCTGGAAGAAGACCTGCACATATGGAAACTTTATTAATAATAAAAGTTGGAGTGCTTGGGTGGCTCAGTTGGTTAAGCATCCCACTCTTGATTTTACCTCAGGTCATGATCTCAGGGATGTAAGTTCAAGTCCCATGTTGGGCTTTACTCTGGGTGTTGGAGCTTATTTAAAAAAACACAAACTTTTAATAAAACTATCATTAATTATTGAATGTTTATGTGGCTGATTAGATTATAACACAAAAATCTCTGAATTTGTAATAATGTGTTATGGCCACTAGTGAATTACATATATTATTTCACTGAATCTTCCCAGTGGATACATGGAGTACTTACTAGTAGTCCTGTTTTACAGAAGGAAAAACTGAGGTTGAGTGAATTTGGGAAGTGGGGGAGCCAGGATTGACTCCAAAGTTCATGTCCTTAAGCACAAATTAATATTATTTCCCAGGAAACCCTGTTTATTTGGCAAATCACCTAGTGTTTATTGCCAGCGGGGAACTGTAAGAGTGACCCAGAAAGGAACAGATCATTTCAGCTTGGCCAAAAGAAAGGAGAAGGATTAGGAGAGTCTCATCCTTGCCTTGACAAGATGGCAAATAGGTTCCTAACCCATGTTCCACCAAGATTTCATTTACTTACCAGGGAATCCAGCCTGATGTCTCAGGATGATTCTCTGCAGCACTACTGAGTGTCTCTGCACCAAAATACATGAACCTCTTGCAGGGTTTATGTCAGGAGCAGATACAACTGGTGAGAGCGGGCCAAGGTTAGAAAAGTGTCTTGGGAAGCTGCCTGTCTTTGTTCATCTCTAAAACTTCCAGGTGCCCTTGTGAAGATTTTAGCACTGATTTGAGGGAGTGTAGCCCGAGAGAATACCTCTCCCTGACCTAACAGAATTAGCTTTCAGTTCATAGTCTGCCCCAAGTCCATGGTGCCACCACAATGGCCCAAACCACGGTGGCCACATTAAGTGCTGTGGAATGTGTGTGTGTTTCATCTTTATCAAGAACGTCATGTGGCATTTCCTGATTGCACCAGTGGCCTTCTGCCCCATCTGAGTTTCCAGACTAAATACCAGTGCTCAAGCCACATGTGTTTATGGTATATAATAAATCTCCATTTGTCATAATGGTTTAAATTTAAAAGAAAAAGGTGAGCTGTGATGTGAAAAAAAAATTGGCTGTTATAAATTAACTTTCTTGGAGTTTCAGGTCAAGCCCAATTTATTAAGGGGGATAAAAAAGAGAGAAACCTAGTCTGTGATCACAATTGTGATTTATCCACACCTTGAGTGGGTCCTCCTTTGGACCTTTTCTTGAACCGCAGCTGGCTTGGCTTATGTACGACCTGCTGGGAGCTGAGGTTCTAATGAAAAACAGTTATTCTTTGAAATTACAAGAAGAGGGCTCATTTTATCAAGTGCCCTCCTTAATTTGATTGTAAGGCTTTCATATTTATTTTTCCCGCATTAATCACACTGTATCTTTGTGGCAAGTAGAAACACAGTAGTGAAAGATAGCGTTTAGAAGAAAAAACATTCAGAGGACAAATGTTTCTCTAGAGGTGGCCTGTCGGGAGCCCTTAACGGGTAATTAAGAAAGCTATTTTGGGTTTGGTCGTAACGTTGTGAACTTTTCCAGAGACTCCTCTTCAGAGCAGGATGGCATTTAATACTTTTGCACATTAACCTTCAACAATAAAGAGTGTCCTGTATTGACATCCGCTGGCAAGAACCAGCAAAGCTCTGGCAGCTTTTGTGAGTGTCTTCATTTTCTGCAGAAAGGCAACCTTTGTTCCTTGGCTTTGCCCAAAGAGGAGATCTGGGAGTGCCTTCCCATTCCAGACTGAGGAACTCTTTTCTTTTAATAGCCTAGGTTGCATCCAGGGGTCAAGGACCCAGCCTAGGCCCTTTCCTTGCTAACTAGATTCCTTCTGACCTGGACAGCCCATAATATCTTAGCAATATAATATCAAGGATATCAATGCGAGGCGATGAAGGACAATTTCAGTTTTCCACAAAAGCTCCCATATGGTCTTCTGCGTCCCAGAACTCCCTATTGAATGCTCATTGTCACTAAGAAGGACAACTCAGAACCAGATGCTGGTGATCCATTACAAATATGAAAATAAATTTCCATATACCTTCATGTTATTGAACTCTGTAATATTTTTTATTTCTTTGGTCTCTAGGCATAAAAGAGATCTAAGAATGTGTTGGAAATATGTGTACCTTGTGCAGGCTTCTTTGTGATGAACCCTTGACACAGATGAAGTTCTGTGTGAGATAACAGGATGAGTAGTCCCTCATCAAGTCTTCTCCAGGAAAGTCAATCAAGGCCTGTGCTGCTCTGACCATATTAAGAGTCTATGCTTATCAGCTTATTCTATTATGATTATTTTCTGTCTTGGGTGATGGGTTTATTTTTCATTTTAAAAGTTAGATTAGTGAGATATAATTTACATTAAATTCCCTCATTTCTTTTCTAAATGAATAGTTAGATGATTTGTGACAAATATATGTGGTCATGTAATCAACACACAATCAAGATAGGATACTTTCGTCACTACAGAAAGTTCCCTTGTGCCTCTTTTCAGTTAGTCTCCTTTCCCTGTCCCCAGTCCTGGCCTGCACAGATCTAACTTTTCTCTGTGTAGCTTTGCCTTTTCCTAGAATATCATAACAATGGAATCATACAGACTGTAGCTTTTATGCTTGGCTTCTTTCACTAAGCATAATGCTTTTGAGATTGAGCCCATGTTGTAGCATGTATCAGTAGTTCATTTCTTTTTATTGCTGAATACTATTCCATTATGTGGTTGTACCACGATATGTTGACATATTCATCATTTGTTTGGCATTTGGGTTGTTTGAAGTTTTTGGCTACTGTACATAAAGCAACTATAAACATTTGCTCAGAAAATAGTGTATCTTGGTGAACATTCCACAGGGTTTTGAAGAGAAGGTGGAACTGGCTCTTGTTGGTTGGAGTCTTCTGCAAATATCAATTAAATCAAATTAGTCCATAGTGTTGTTCAAGTCTTCTATTTCCTTATTGATTTTTTGGTTTTACTTTTTTTTTTTTTTTTAAAGATTTTATTTATTTGACAGAAACACAGCCAGAGAAGGAACACAAGCAGGGGGAGTGAGAGAGGGAGAAGCAGGCTTCCCGCCGAGCAGGGAGCCCGATGTGGGACTCGATCCCGGGTCTCCGGGATCATGACCTGAGCTGAAGGCAGTCGCTTAACCAACTGAGCCACCCAGGCGCCCCTTGGTTTTACTTTTTATACAAATTACTGAGAGAGGAGTATTGAAGTTTTCCACTAAAATTGTGCTTTCCTGTTTTTTTATTTCAGTTGTATCATATTTTTATGGTTTTCAGAAAATAACAAATACAGGAGTATTTGTTAGTGCTTCCTGATGAATCGATTCTTTTGTCCCTGATAATATTCCTTGTTCTGACATCTACTTTGTATTATATTAGAGAGCTTTCAAGTTCCATGTGGTACATATTCCTCTTTCTTACTTTTGATGTATGTCTGTATTTATAGTTATAGTGAATTTCTTTCCTATGCAATCTGGTGATACCTGCTTTTTACTTGGAATGTTCAGGCCATTTACATTGAATATAATTTATTAATATAGTTAGTTTTAAAACTGACATTTTGTAAGTTGGTTTGTGTCTATCCCATTTGTTGTTTCCTTCTTCTTTTACCTTGAAGATTATTTGCTTATATTTATGATGGTATATATTTATGATTCTATTTTATTTCCAGAAGAAAGTATTTTTTTTAGATGTTTTTCTCTTAAATTTTTTTTAGTGGTTTTATTAGTGTGTATGGTATATCTCTTACAGTTTACTTTCAAATAATACATCATTTATGTAGAGTTAAAGAATCTTACAATGGTGTACTTCTATTTCCTTCTTCCTATCCTTTAATGGTTGTCTAATGTGTCACTTCTACCTATGTTATAAACTCTCAGATATCTTTTTCTTCAGATAGCAGTTATCCCTTTTTTTAAAAAAACCAGGAAAATATTTCTCTAATTGTTTACTTTAATAGGAAAATTAAAATATTCTGTTAAGATTTTTCTAGTTTAATCTATTTGTAAACTAAATAGATTCTGTAGAGCTAGTTATCTTTTAAGGAGATTAAAAAGAAAATGTTTGTTATATTACCCATGTTTTTACCGTTTCTGAATCACTTTATTTTTTTATATAGATCCAGATTTCCTTCTGGTATCTGACTCTTGCCTGAAGAACTTTAACATCTTTTTAGTATGGGTAATGAATATTGGTAATCAATTCTCTGTTTTTCTTTGTCTGAAACATTCGTATCTTAGCATTATTTTTGGAAGATATTTTCAGTGTGTACAAAATTGCTATTAATTTTTTCTTTTAGTACTTAAATGATGTCATCCCATTTTCTTCTGCTTGGCATTCTTTCTGTTGGCAAATTTGATGTCCTCAGCTTTATTCTTCTGTATATATTTTTTCCCTCTGACTGCTTTCAAGATTTTCTTGTTTTTTAGTAGTTTTGTTATGATGTGTTTATGTTCTTTCCTTCCCACATCCCACTTGAGGATTTTGTAGTTTCTTTGAACTATGGTTTGATTTTTTTCAGTAGTTTTGGGAAATTCTTGGTTACTTAAAAATTTTTTTCCACTCCCTTTCTGTTTTCATTTACTTCTGGAATTCCAAATATATGTTATACTATTAGATTATCCCATTGCTCTTGATGCTGTTTTGTTTTTCTGTTTTTTTTTCTTCCTTGTTAGTTTGGATAATTTCTTATTTACTTGAGTTCAAGTTCGTAAATCTTTTACTCCGCTGTATCTAGTCTGCTGATGAGTCTATTGAAGGAATTCTTCCTTGGTATCATGCTTTTTATTTCTAACATTTTCATTTAATTTTTTTAATAGTTTGCTTTTTTTCTGCAAATTCCCATCTGTTCTTGCATGATGTTCACCTTGTAGATTAAAAAAAAAATAGTAATAGTTCTCGGGTGCCTGGGTGGCTCAGTTGCTTAAGCGACTGCCTTCAGCTTAGGTCATGATCCCGGAGACCCGGGATCAAGTCTTACATTGGGCTCCCTGCTCGGCGGGAAGCCTGCTTCTCCCTCTCTCACTCCCCCTGCTTGTGTTCCCTCTCTGGCTGTGTTTCTCTCTGTCAAATAAATAAAATCTTAAAAAAAAAAATTAGTAATAGTTCTATTACGCCCCTCTTAGTTCCAACATCTATAATACCTCTTGCTCTGGTAATGTTGACTATATCTTTTGATCATGCGTATTTTTTTTCTTGCTTTTTCTGTGTAATAATTTTTGATTAAATGCTGAACAGTGTATATAAAAGAAGAGCAGAGACTGAGGTAAACATATTGATACCTGGAAATGGAGGCACTGCTGTTGGGATGTTAGTGTGGGGAATTGAGTCTGTATAGTTAGTAATTGAACTGGTTTTAAATTTTTGTTGTAGGGCAGACTTCAAATTCCTCTAGTGGTGGCTTACTGCTACCTGTGGTTAGCAGGAACTGGAGAAACAGGGTTTTCCTCTTGTTCTCCCTCTATCCATAACTCTCACCTGGTCCATGTGCCTACACAAAAGAGTGGATCTCTGTTTCTTTCCCCGCTCCTTGAGGGTTAGCCTGCTGTTACCTGTTACTTGCTGTGACACTTGTGGTGGTGAGTAAGGTTGCTTTCTTCCCATGCTCCAGGCTCAGTCTTAGGTAGGTCCTGTGGGCTTAGGTCCCAGGCATGAATATTGTTTTGTCTCATACTGGCAAAGACTCTTGGGTAGAAGAGCATTTGCTGTCCCTTTTCCAGTGGTAGCAGGTCCCTGCTTTCTATATATGCAAGATCATGCACCTGAACATGTTTTTCTATTCCTTCTCCCTAGGGATAGACATCTTTTGCATCTAGCTCTCCTTTAGTGGCTGTGACCTTTACTTGGGACTGTTCTTCCTCAGAGGCTAATGACTTCTGTGTTTTTTCATTTTGTTTTTTAACAAGAGAAGGGTCTGGGAAATAGGCAAGATTTCAAGTCTGTACATAGTGTGGGGGATACTCCTATGTCTTTCTCATGGTCTTAGTCTCTTATGAGCAGCATGGAAAAAAGCTGCTGAATGACCAAACATTCTCCTTGTTTGTGGGACTCTCAGGAATTCTAAAGTCTCTAGCTAGCCCCTATTTAGCATTTACAAGTTTGCTAAAATTTCAGCTGTTTTCTTTTTATTTACCTTTATGGTGGCTGTCCCCTTCAACCTGTGCTCTGGCAACATTAGATGGAGTTTGTGTGTCCTGTCTCCCCTTGCAGAGGGACAAGTCACACTTTGGAATCCCGTTTACTTGTTTGCTTTGTAACATCACTTTTCTGATGAAATAGAGAAAAGTTAGGATTTTGTAGGTTATCTGGCTTTTTATTTTTAGTGTGGGAGTGATGTTCTTTTGTGGTTTTCTATATCTTGAGAAAGAATGAATTCCTGAGATGTTTGAAGTGACATTGGTGACTGGTAATGTGTCAAAGAGGTCAGAGGATTCTAGAAATCCTACCACATGGGAAATAATTAAATGACCAAAGGATATTTAGAATGGAGAAGAGAAACTTTGTTGGAAAGAAGAAGGTTGTAAATGATAGCCCCTAAAAGTAGGTGTAAAACTGACATAATGTAGTTGTAGACTTCTATCTGATGTTGTTTGTAATGACATTAATCAATTAACTGATCAATTCTCTTAGTCTCTACTTTGTGCTAGGCACTGGAGATGCAAATACAAGTAAGATGTAGTCCCTGCTTTCAGGGGCTCACAGTTTGGAATTATGAATTATGGCCAGTGATGATAATTATAGGGTAGCAATCTTCAGCTAAATATAAGGAAGAATTTGCCAATATTTAAAGCCACAGAGAATGAAGTGGACAATGTGAAAGGATTTTTGGAAGCTTTTAGAGTATGTGTAGGAGGGGATTCTTACCATTATAAGAGATAGGATAGGATAGATCCAATGGTCCCTTCCAGTAAATCCCAAAGGTCTGGGATGCCAGAATCCATGTATATCTAATGCAGAGGGACAGTTTCTCATCCTGTGAGAGGAGTCTAGTGAGTATATAGCTTTCTGCTCTGTTGTCCTATAAGGAAGTTTTAAAGAAAACTAGAGATTAACTACAAGATCCCTACTAGGGGAGAGAGATACTAGAGAAGTTTTTGACATTTGAAGGAAGGGAAAGGCATAGGTTGGGTTTCTCATTTTCCACAGATTTTATCTGGAAAACAGGCTTCAGTGTAATGCCGTATGGAAAGGATAAAACTTGATAGGATTATTTTTATGGGCTTGAATAATCATAGACCAAAGTTCAGATCAACCTTAGCCTCTGGAAAGAGGGGAATCCCTGAGAGGAGTGAGTCAGTTGTTGTGTGCATGTATAAAATGGTATATATAAAATCTCTAAATTGTATGGATAAAATCTGTTCTTATCTGTAGTTGGACCCTGAACCATGTGTAGGTTAGATTGACTGCTAATAAGGCTAAAACAATAAAACTAAAATTGGAATTCCTGCCTGCTTTAGGGGAGACAGTGTTTTGCATTTTTCTTTTAGCCAGGTTAACTGCATGCTTAAAAAAATGATATTCAGAGAAACTTTACAGAATTCAGAATTTCTACAACATATCATTCAAGACATCTAAGACAAAAATCTAAAACTACTTGTTGCATTATGAAAACTAATAGGGACCAACTCCAAGATGACCCAGGTGATGGAATAGCAAGTAAAGACTTTAAGGTAGCTGTTATAAATATGCTCAAAGACATGAAGAGAAATATACTCACAATGTAGGAAAAGATAGGAAACCTCAGCAGAGAAATAGCATTTGATTATTCTATTCTAATAATATAATACTCTAGATGTAAAAATTATAATATCAGTTCATTAGATGAGCTTAATGGTAGAATGAAGATGTCAAGAAAGAAAGTAAAGATCAATAGAATTTATTCAGTTTGAAGGAGAAAGCAAAAAAGGAGGAACAAAAGGCAAACAGAGACACAAGGGCTTGTGGGATGGTACCTGACACATTGGAGTCCCAGAAGGAGAAATGAAAGAATGGAGCAAAAAAAAAAAAAAAAAAAAAAAAAAAGAAAAAAGAAAGAAAGAAATAGTAGCTGAAAATATCTGAATGACACAAATTTACAGATTCATGAGGCTCAGTAGTCACCAAGAAGAATCAATTTAAAGCCAACTGCACCTAGGCATCTTAAACTACCACCTCTGCCATCTCCCCTCCAAAAAAAAAAAAGATAAACAAATCTTGAAAAAAATAGAGAAAAGAACGCATTGCTTACAGGAAAGCAACAATATGAATCAACTCAGTGTCTTATCTAACAATGGAGGTCAGAAAATAGTAGGTCATGTTTAAAGGGCTTATGGGGATGGTGGTGGGGGGACCCAAAGCTTTTGTAAATTGGGAATTCTCTATTCAGCAAAAATACCCTTGACTAATGAAGGTGAAATAAAGATATTTTCCCTAAAAAGGAAACTAAGATGATCATTAGCAGCCCAGCATACCAAGAAATGACAGAGGTGGTTCTCCGGAGTGAAGAATGGAAACTCATTCTCAGGAAGCAAGAAAAGCATCAGAGGTGACAAATAGGTGGTAAACAGAAAAAGACTTTTCCCCAATTTTTAAGAAATGCATGTGATCCTTTAATCCCCAAACACAAATGGAGTCTTTTTGAGTTGGCGATGTATATAGACACAGTATATGTGACAAGTGTGGCATTAAGTCTGGGGCTGGGGTAATGAATTGCTGTGGTTGTGTGATTTCTTCATTTTATGTGAAGGGGTACAATAGGAATTGTAAGCAGATTGTGACAAATGCAGGATGTAGATTGTAATTTTAGAGGAACTTAAAAAAAAATGCAAGGGGGGGGCGTGCCTGGGTGTCTCATTTCTTGAGCATCTGCCTTCGGCTCAGGTCATGGTCCCGGAGTCCCAGGCTCAAGAACCACATCGGGCTCCCTACTGGGTAGGAAGCCTGCTTCTCCCTCTTTCCCCCTGCTTGTGTTCCTTCTCTAAGTGTGTTTCTCTCTGTCAAATAAATAAACAAAATCTTAAAAAAAATACAAGGATACAACCAAAAAGCCAACAGATCAATTATAAAAATATTCTGAAAAAAGAAATTGTATAAGAAGGCAGGAAAGGAGGAAGAAAGGAACCAAAAAATAGACCAAACAGAGGTAACACTGTTGACTTGACTCAAACCATGTCAGTAGTTACACGAAATGTTAATGGACTGAACATCCAGTTGGAATGGAACCAATAATGCCTGACTTCTTAGTTCTCAGGAATGTCTGAAATGGAAGTGTGCTGGGGTTTCAGGAGACAGTGTGGTTATGGAGACCTATGTTCTAGCCTTGCGAGATGGATATCAGTGGACCAGATAAAAGGAAATGAAGTGTTTAAAGCCGATAGGAGGCATGGGTTCTGTTTTTGTCCAGCTCTTCTAGCCCTGATTCAACACTGCGGGGTTCAGATCAGGGCTGCACTGGCTCCACTTCAAGGCTAAGAACCAGCTGGAGCTGGGAAGATGCCTGCGTATCTTTGCTCCTCCTTTTGCCTCGCTGCATCCTGTCCATTTTTAAGCAAGTTGTTCCTATTTTCACTGAGCTCTTCTTTTTTCCCCTCTTTAAAGCCATATAATGTATGGAGCTGTATGTTGATTTGTTAAGTCCTACTGTCTTCTATTTGGGCCCCCAGGAGGTTTTAAGGGCAATGTGTTTTGATGTGTCCTTTCAGACTGATAAGCAGGAGGCCTGGTGTGAGTGACTTTATTAAGTCTAAATGCTCCAAGAAAGACCCGGCATGAAGGATACAGTCAGCCCAACGAGATGATTTGAGTTTAGTGATAAAGGAAGGGGTATGAAGTGTACTGCTTCTTGGGGCAAATAGCACTGATACCACATACCCTTTCTCCAATACTCCTTTCCCCCTACTCATCCAGTTTGGGGGAAGACCGTGATTACATGATGGTCAGTGGTATGATTTCTTTTTTCTTTTTTCCTTTCTTGTCTGATTTTCCTAATATCCGCTAAAATCTTTTAAAGCACCTGATTGAAAATTTGACTCTATAAAGCAATTTGGGGCTTAAGTGTGACCAAGAGCATGCTGGCACTGTGGAATTCTATTTCCCTTGTGAGACAAATGCTATTTTCAGGCACCTGGGTCAGAGAACCAAACTATCTGTGTTTCAGTAAAACTCGAACTAGATGACACAAAATTAGTCCTCAGAGTACTTGTTCACTTGAATCCTATTTAAGGACCTATGTTCAGTCCTTGACAGCATTATCAGCCCCATGATTTCTGCCTTGGATCTCTTTTAAAATGAGGTGGAGTATTATACTTTGAAATAAACACCAAGGATCCTAGGAAAACCACTTCCCTGGGTCTTAAAAATAAAGTGAGTTAATTGGACACCCCTGGAGAGTTGGGTCAATAAGTCTATGGTATGGGGTGAGGCCTGGGAATCTGTTTTTTAACAAACTTCAGAGGTGATCCTTACACTGATCGATAATGGTCTCTCTAGATTAGAACATTCTGTGATTCTGTGATTTTGCATGAATGGCAGGAAAAGTGAATTTTGCCTATAAACTCTCCCTTTTAAAATACTCCATTTAGGATCATGTGATATTTTTAGTCAATATCCTTTGAGTCCTCTCCTATGGCAGTCTATCTCAACAATTAGTGATTTTTTTTTTTTAAAGATTTTATTTATTTGACAGAGAGAAACACAGCCAGAGAGGGAACACAAGCAGGGGGAGTGAGAGAGGGAGAAGCAGGCCTCCTGCCGAGCAGGGAGCCCGATGTGGGACTCAATCCCGGGTCTCTGGGATGGTGACCTGAGCCGAAGGCAGTCGCTTAACCAACTGAGCCACCCAGGCGCCCCAACAATTAGTGATTTTGATTGGCTGTCCCAGAGAATGGAAATGGTTCACAAAATCAAGTGTAAAAGCAATAGCTTCTGGCACCGTGTAAATGGGGCAGATTCTCTGAGCAGTTAGGACTTGCCTCTGCATCATCACATTGACCATGTTAAGTCATCTAGTCTTTGTGGGTTTAGGGGGGATGTTTTGTTTTCTTGGGCGTATCAAGGTAATAGGAAAGTTCTTTCAAGAATAGAGTTTGCATTTTAAAAGCACAAAGGCATTTGTCAGAAGACAGGAGCTAAATTCTTTCACTGGCGGATTACTGGGGCATTTTGGCAGCCCTTTGTCAAGGGTGGTTACCTTGAAATAGTTTTGTGTCTCTTAACTGGGTCCTGGTTTGACTGCATCAGTGAGAGTGTTTAGTTAATCCCTTGCTTTAACTTGGTCTTTTTGGCATAGCCGGGGGCATTTCCAAAGATAAAAATCTGTCAACAGAGACTAAGTCCTAATCAAACAGGTGTGGATGAGTTGGGGAGGCTTAGGCCTGAAGTAAGAGAGCACTGCATTGTGGGAGCAGCCCTCTAGTCAGGAAGTATCTTGGAAGGAGAAAATGGCTGCTAATGGGCTGTTTAATCAGCCGGTGAGTAGGATCTGAGACATATGTTAATTTCTTGCTGACCAACATGGTCATGGAGCTACTTTCCTACTTAGCTTTAAACTTTAAATCACTCAGGTCAAATCAAAGACAGAAGAACTGAATCATATACCAAAATTTTTAAGCACATTTATCAAAGCTGCCAGGATGAACTTCTAGGACAGAGGACTTTAAAAACAGTGCTTTTTGATTTTTTTTTTTTTTTTTTTTTACCCTCAGAGTATTAATCCCTATGGTACTCATAGTTTATATTCCCTATCCCATCCCTTATTTCTTCTCCTTGACCAAACTTCGTGAAAGCATTTCCGCTTGCAGCCTTCGCACGCGCACCTGTTATTCACCCCTCACTCTCGGTCTTTTAAGTGTGGTCTTTGGACCAGTAGCATTGACAGCCCTTGGAAGACTGTTAGACATGCCCATCTGTGGGTCCCAATCCAGAACTAATGGGTCAGAATCTTCATTTTAGCAAGATCGTCACGTGATTTGTGGTCCAGTAAAGACTGAGAAGCACTTCTAAGGTTAACATTCTTGAAGATCTCAGATGGTTTTCTAGGCATAAAATCTAACGGTCAGTTTTCACTCTTCCCTCTCCTTGACCACTCTGTCATTTGACCTGGTTTCCTTTTTTTCAAAGGTGCTCTCTCTTTGACTTCTCTAACATAACTCTATGCAGATCTTCATGCTTTCCTGACCCTGCTTTCTCTGGGTCATTTCCTGGCTCATTTTCTCAATTACAAAATACAGATATTTCCAGTTTGTCTTCAGCTCCACTTTGCCTTTCTCCCAAGGTCCATTTTTACTAGTTAACTTTGGGGCAGGTTCACACTGAATGTCCCTTTTGAACTTCATGATTACTCTGTTGAAACTAGTGAACCTTTTCCTTCACTTGGACAGGCATTTTTTTCCTTTGGCCTTCCTTCCCAAGTGACATCCTTGGGAGGTCTCAGAGTAATCACTGGTTTCTTCCCTTCCTTCCTTGTCGAATCTGTTACCAGATTGTATCTCTGTCATCGTAATGTATTCTGATATTCTCATCTTAGTCAAGTTATTTAAACCACTTTCTGAAACCACTGTAAAACCTTTGCCTAGGATCCATGCTCTCTTGCCTTCCACTGCCAGATTGCTATTTCTGGGTGTTCTAACCCTGCCCCTCCTGTGAGCCAAAGCCGTTACTATTTCTGCACTACCTTCAGAGTTAAGTCTAATATCTCTTAATAGAGGCTTCAAGAGTTTCTGTACCAAGATCCCTGTGCCCTTCCTTTACTATTCCCTCCTAGTGCCCTGTGCTTCACCAGACTGAAGTCCTATTTCCTCTCTTTGGGATTCCCCCACCAACCCAAGATGATCTTTGTAATGTGGAATGAGATTTTATTATAGATTATTACAAGGTTGGATAGTAAACCAGCAATTGTTGCTGAGTCAATCTGTATTCATTGTGAATAGGTCAGGTCATATGATCTTCCCCTATGCCTCCCCCCGCCTTTTCCCCCCTGATTTAATAAATAAGGGAAATGTGTTAAGTATCAGGCATTTTGAAGTTAAGGGAAGTCTTTTAATTTGAAATTTGTGCCAAATAGCTTTAGCAAAAGGGGGGACCCGAGGGGAATTGTTTGGGGGAACATTCTGGAGGAATGCTTCTTGTGCCTCTCCAAAGAGCTCAGTTTTATAGCTGATACTTGGCAAAAACACTTACCAGTGACTTAGGTAAGAGATAAAAAAAGCACATGTGTCGTATTTGTGGGAGATAAAACTGGAGACAGTAGAATAAAACCATAGAATCATGATGACCTAATATTTGATCAGCTAAAATATGGCCAAATCAGAAGAGATTAAATTTAAGAAGAATATACTTGGACTTGGGTTCCCAAAACAACTGTTAAAGAAAAGTACCAGAATAGGGGTGATATGTGGGAAAAATCAAGTCTTATTTGGCATCGTCAAATAATGTGAATGTGAGTGTTTAAGGAGCTTATGAGATTGTAGGTTCAATGAGCGAAACATACTATCTTGAAAAAGGAGGAAAGCTACACCTTAGCATGCTATGTTCAGTTAGCTGTACATTTTGAGTGGGACTAGATGAATTGGACTCTTTTTAGGCAGAGCACAGCCAGAGTTGCTGGGCCAGGGTGTGGTTGAGTGTCGAGAGCCCACTGGGTGGTCTTTGCCTCCCTTGGCAAGCCCAGCTTTACTCAGTTATTGTCTCCTTGGTGGAGGGTAACCGATGTCCCGTTGTAGTTTCTCCAAAGGCATTTAGCACAATGCTTTGCTCATAGCATTTGTTAGTAAATATTGGTGAATGAATTTTGTGTGATGGATTTTGCCTTCAGACCCAGAACATAACTTTAAGGGCACATTACACATATTATGTTTCTTTTTCATATGTTGTCCCCAGCATCTTGCTTGAGGTTGGGTGAGTTCATGAAACTAAATGTTGGGAGAAATCCATTAAACAGATTTACTCTTTGCTGCTATATAAAAACAATGTGGTGAGGCAGTGGGGAACACCAGAATCAGAGGCTTTGGTTTCTAGGGATGCCTTTTCCACAAATTAGTTTGCATCAGGCTGTTAGAACTTGCAGACAGGATCTGACGATGAGCGAGAAGTGGAATGGAAAGTGTCATGGTTACTAAAATTTAGGGTAGAGCCTCTGAATACCACAGCTGGGCTTCTCCCAGCCTTTTGGTGTTGGTTATGGTAATGAAATGCTTTAAGATGACACAATTACGACACTTAATCATTTGCAAATTTAAGTTCCTTTCAGTTGGCCTGGAAGCAGCAGAAATTGCATAGTTTGCTTCCTGGGAGAT
Organism: Spilogale gracilis; assembly: GCA_004023965.1. Classification (NCBI taxonomy): domain Eukaryota; kingdom Metazoa; phylum Chordata; class Mammalia; order Carnivora; family Mephitidae; genus Spilogale; species Spilogale gracilis. The sequence continues at coordinate 4,711 of PITA01009284.1, read as the reverse complement.
TGTAGCCTACAACCAATAACTCACTTGTGTCTATACAGCTGTTGTTTGCTATTCACTGGCAGGTGTGACTAATTCCACCACTGACACCACCTCTCGGATGAATGTGAGCTTCTAAAGCAAGTCGTTCATGAGTGTCTGTGAGAGAGATCATTGTTGGGAGGGTTTGGGCTCCTCTTTGTTGTTACTGGTGGGGCTGAACCCACTTCTGAGAGACTCGGATTAATGTTGGCACTCTTTCCCAAGGGCATGTCTGCTCTCAGTGGAGCCTCTCCTGGCATATGCCCACAATTCTTGATAGTCTTTTTCTACTCTTTCTTTCCCTGTATTGCCATAGCTTTCTGGAACGGGTAGGAATGTTTCTGAGGGCTCTGGAAGGACATTTATTTGAAGAGGGACATAGTGATGGTGTGAGAGCAAACCTGCAAACACAGGCTGCGTTTGCCTGTGTCACTATGTTAGAAGAAAGTGTTTTCTAGGCAAAGGCAAGTAGCTAAGAAAGCCTGTAAAAACAATCTGCTAGCTACTGTTCAGTCTTTAAAGAGTTAAAAGTTGGAGTGGCTTTTTACCATTTAATTGGCTTAGCTTTGTTCCTAAAAAAAAAAAAGGCACTTAGAAAAAAATCATCTTTCATTAATGTGCCAGCTTGGATTATTTTCCCATGTCAGTTTAGCAATCAACAGTAATAAAAACCCGGATATAAAATTTTCATACATTTATAGTAGTATGAAGACATTAAGTGAAAACCCTTTAAAACATTTTCCATTTTCATTTCACTTAGCAGGTGCTACATACCGAGCTATTATTTACCCAGCTAAAATGAACTGGAAATTGATCCAAGTTGGTGAGGTGTCTGCAGACAAATCACAAAACTGTTCGCTCTGTGCTATGCCCAAGCTGAAGGGATTAGTTTGAGCACAAATCAGATCCAGGTGATGCAAAAGTTACTCAAGATTACTTGGAGACTGTTGAGGTTAGCTGTGGTCAGCTAGCCAGGGCAAAAACTAATTTTTATTCCCTTGCTGCCTGGATAGCTCCTGCATATGGAGGAAGTTTTATTTAAGGGATGGCCACTGCTATTCTCCAGGCTAGTGGAGTGAAGCAGCATGGATAATTCAAAGTGAGCCGATAATCCGCAAGAAGTTTCTGTTTTTAGCTTGAGAGGAACATAGTATCTTAACAAACAATGTATTGGACGGCTATTTCCAGTTGAAGTGCTGTTATGTACCACTGACTTAATAGCTGGAAACACCAATGAGGAAACACAGGTATTACCCCTAATTGTGCTCTTAGAGATATGATCTTAGCTAAGACATTGAGTGTCTTTGTATTTCTTCATCTCTAAAGTGGGAATAATCAAACTGATCCTTCCTAGATGTTAAGGAATTTGAGATAATGATTGTGTCAGTATCTTGAAAGGTTAAAAATATTAGGTCGACCTAGATATTTTTAAAATACCTTTAATATTATTATTATTAGTATTGAAACTTACTTTCTGTAAGGAGTTTTGTTAGACCTAGGGATGTAGTGGTAGACTGGAAAGAGGACCGAGACTCCCACTCACTGATCTCACATTATGGTACTACTGTATTTTTCTTGCAGTGCTTTAAAAATGGATAGAATTTCTTAAATTCATACTAACTGGGTAAAACATAATAGGATTGAGCAAGGCATAGAGGATATAATTATTTCCTACATGTAAATAATGATAAAAGTCATAACCTTAGTATCTCTCTCTGAAATGATATTAACTGTGTCTAGTGGAGGGACTTTTAATCCTAGGATCCCTAGGCAACCTTGAGAGGTCTCAGGAAGAATCTGAAATTAGATGTAAACTTCGGGTCTGTGACTTGCCATAAAAGTGGTAAAGAACTGCTGAATTAATATATCCCTTCTTGGGGTACCTGGGTGGCTCAGTTGGTTAAGCGACTGCCTTCGGCTCAGTCATGATCCCGGACACCCGGGATCGAGCCCCATATCGGGTCCCTGCTCGGCGGGAAGCCTGCTTCTCCCTCTCTCACTCCCCCTGCTTGTGTTCCCTCTCTCACTGTGTTTCTCTCTGTCAAATAAATAAATAAAATCTTAAATATATATATATCTCCCTTCTTGCTCTCAGGACAGTGTGATGACAAGTACATTCAAAAGGTTTCTCTTGGATTAAATCTTATACCAAATTGCCAGCCTCCATGCCACTGACTTTGCACAAAGTCTCGTCTATAAAATGTGGGAGTCCTATCAATACCCCATGAAGTCCCTTTTGGCTCTAAAATTCCATTATCATAACTTCAATTTCTCATAGAAATGAAAGCATTTAATCTACTTTATTCAGTCATTTACACAATCTCTTTCCAACCTGATGATGTTGAAATAATTTGGAAATGGTTTTTAGTGAAAGGCACATTTCTTTGACATTTTGGCTAATCTGGAACTGGCTCTATAGCCTGAAGAGAGAATTTTTATAGGGGGCATCTGGGAACCTTTAAATATCTGCACAGATCGGCTGTGGTTCGGCTTAATGCATGAGAGGTGTTCGGCTCTGCCATCTTCAAGGGTCACTTTGGATGGCCCCGCTGTCCCTATAGTTTGGTTACTGAGTTAGCACAGTAGAGATCCAGATCAGTTAACCTGCCTGTGGCTCCTGAGCACATGATTTGGTTAAAGCAGTTATATTTGTAGAGAGAATTAAGATTCCTTTTCAAGTTCCAGGGTCTGCCATGTTGTATGGCTGTGTAATCATGGTGTCACATAGTCACTACTCTGTGGTGAATTTTTTTTTTTTTTTTAAGAATTTGTTCATTTGGGAGCAAGAGCACGAGTGTGGGAGAGGGGCAGAAGGAGAGAGGTGAGCAGACTCCCTGCTGAGCAGGGAGTCCAACCATGCCAGGACCCTGATGAGATCATGACCCCAGCTGAAGGCAGCCGCTTAAGGGACTGAGCCACCCAGGCACCCAATGGTGTGGTGAGTTTTGAGGCAGATGGGAGGTAGGGCAAATGCTGTTTGTGCTTTTCTCAGTAGGCATTGCTTTCTTCGTTGTTGGAAAAACTGGAATTCTGTTCTGTCTGGGTGTCTCTCCTTCTTTCTGTAACTTAAGCCCATCACTAGGAGTTAAATCTGGATTTTTTTTTTTAAGACTGACATTGGGATCCTATTTCCCTTGCTTGTGATTGGTGTAGATATGGGCATGTGACGCTGTCTTGGCCAATTAGCACAGGGGAGAATCTACCAAGGGGCTTCTGGGAAAGATTTCTTTTGTTTTTATGAAGAGCTATAAGTAAGAGATGGTTCTCTCTTTTCCACTATATTCTGTTGAGTTCATACAAGAACTTTTGTGACTTCAGTCATCTTAGAGTGTGGAGTCTGATACTCTGAGGAAAATAAGGTCTTCTGAGGGGTGTCAGAGGGGGAAATAAAGAATCTAGAAACTTGACTTTGGTTTTCCAGTGTGAACTTTTTCCCCCATTTATAAGCTTTTATTTAAATTCTAGTTAATTATAATATAGTGTAATTTTAGTTTCAGGTGTACAATATAGTAATTTACTTCTTCCAACACCTGGTGCTCATCAAAAGTGCCTTACTTAATCCCCATCACCTCTTTCCCCCATCCTCACACCCACCTCCCCTTGGTAACCATAAGTTCTCTATAGTTAAGAGTCTGTTTCTTAGTTTGTTTCTCTCTCTCTCTGACCTTTGCTTATTTGTTTCATTTCTTAACTTCCACATATGAATGAAATCATATGGTATTTGTCTGACTTATTTCACTGGGTATAATATTCTCTAGCTCCATCCATGGTGTTGCAAGTGGCAAGATTTTAGTCTTTTCTATGGCTGAGTGATACTCCATTGTGTGTGGACACACACTACACACCACATCTTCAGTCACTGGATACTTGGGCTGCTTCTATAATTTGACTATTGTAGATAATGCTGGTATAAATATTGAGGTGCATATATCCCTTAGAATTTTTCTATTCTTTTCCCCAGCATGATTTCTGAGGCTCTTAAACCTGTCTGATCCAAATGATTCTTGTTCTCTTTATCTTCCTATCTGGAACCCCTTATTTTTAAGCCCTGAAAATTCACCACTACTACTACTTTTTAATATTCAGTACACATTTGGATTTAGCAGGACAGGGTAAAACTTATGTCTTTACTCCTTGCTGCCTTCTCCTGCTTTATTTTCATTGAGTGCACTCATCACCATTTACCAGATGTGTAGGAAATCAGAGGATTTGTTGTATTCACTGTAGATTCCCCAGCAAATAGAACTGTGTCTGGCACCTAGGAGAGATTGCTCAGTGAATATTTCTTCTTTTTTTTTTTTCTTTTTTCTTTTACTTTATTTTATTTTTAACTTTTTTTATTATTTTAAAATTTACATTCCATACACTGCATTATTAGTTTCAGAGGTAACATTCAGTTATTCACCAATGTGTGTAACACCCAGTGCTTATTACATCACATGCCCTCCTCATAGTCCATCACCCAGTACCCATCCCCCAGTCCCCTCCAGCAATCTTCAGTTTGTTTCCTATGATTAATATTCTCTTATGGTTAGAGAAAAATATTTCTTTTTTTTTCTTTTTCTTTTTTTTTTATTGTTACTAAATTTTTTTTTTCCATTGTTCCAAGATTCATTCCCTATTCCCAACACCCAGTGCTCCACGCTCTAGGTGTCCCCAGTACCCACCACCAGGCTCTCCCATCCCCCCACCC